>JAALXI010000267.1:0-88092 GCA_012977755.1 Fusarium nurragi | reverse complement strand
ACGTACTTCGGCGTAGTGTGTGTGTGTGTGTGTGTGTGTGTGTGTGTGTGTGTGTGTGTGTGTGTGTGTGTGTGTGTGTGACAAGACAAGACAAGACGATGTTGTTGTGGAATGATTTCTGATTGTAGAACGAGATGTTGTAGATATGCGGCTCCAAGGGCTCCTCTTGTCAGGATGACCAAAGCCTTGCCTGTTTGCTTGTGTTCTGGATCCCGCTCCGTCCTGTCCTGTACTTCCGTAGATGCGAACCCGGAAAACGAGGGTCGTTGTGGGCTGTGGCACCGCAGCTAAGGTAGAGGGACTCGGAGAAGTTAGGTGCATGGGTCTGCCTCAAGGGAAGGGTATCGAATCGGTGGTTTTGGCCGGCATGGGGTTCCGTAGGGGGGGGGCAGGCCTTGTACTGTACGGTGAAACGCTTGAGTCGGTGAATTTATGACAGCTCTTGAATGCTTTGTCTGGGTGTGCTAATGTTGAAGAAGTCGGGCAAGTGAGAGCTCATTCGCCAGTCCAGGCAAGTAGTTGACCAAGGACAACCTAGACAAGGATGCATGTTAGAGGCTCGCTTAGCACCGCCTATCAATTCACCCTGGGAAGTCGTGCTTCCCTGGCTAGGTAGGCTCGCCGAAAGATGGCATAGGCCATAGGGGAAGAAGGAAAGAAGGAAGGATCCATTGTGGTAGGTACCTAGCAGCGGGCATGGTGGCAGGCCGAGTACAGGCTACGTAAGGTAGTTAGTTCGGGTAGTGACTACCATAAATTGAGTTTAGGTAAGTTCAAATGGAAAGAGAAACCTGAAGGGCTGCAACCTCACTCGTGCACGCCCACGTCCACACCTACGCCCACGTCTACCTCATCACCTTAACTTACCTTACCTTACCTCACCTTTTACCTTACCTCCCACTTGCCTCCCATGTCCAGTCCCCAGTCCCAACTTCCAACTTCCAATTGACAGCTTCTCGCCTCAGCATTGACCCATGACTTCCCATACATTGCTTTTGTCAAACATATGATCTGTAGGTGGGTATGGGCGCTACCTGCCTCTTTGCCGGATATATATTGATACCTGCCTCAGTCTCAGTCCTCATCGTTGCCTATCCTACTCCCCAGCCTATTTGATACCCCCTGTCCCCGCTGCATTCTCTGTATCTGCATTTGATATCAACACAAGGAAAGCCGGGGCGAATATTCACTAAGCTCAATTGCTTGATTAGCCTCGCTTCTTCGACGTTTCCGTTTGATCTCTCTGTTACTGGCAATATCCTCCCGTTTTCCCTGCCCCTACATCAAACCTACCTACCTGCCTCGTCAGACAAGGTAGACGTCGTCGACTTTTGCCAAGTGCCCTGTCGGTCTATCGCTCTGTCAACATACACCAAGCATACTATATCTATACAAGGAGTCGCAAATGCAGTGAACTAGTCATCCTACAACGGCTTGTTGCTTGTACCACACACTTGAGACCCCCCTTTCCTCTTTTTTTTATTTTTTATTTTTTATTTTTTATTTTTATTTATTTTTTTACGTACCATTTAAGCATATATCTTCAAGTCAAGATTCGCACCATCTCTCTGACTTTGACCTACGACTACGCACTGCCATATAGTACAATACGTGACAGTACTCGTCTCCTTCACCGTTTACTTCGCCATTTATTACAGCCTGCTCTCAAATCGACTTACACCCGGCTCCATACAGCCCACTCGAAACCAAACTGGCTCCTTGACTCAGCCAATCACCAGCTAAGGACTTCTAGCCCAGTGAATATTATTCAACTAGACTGCGTTACGCCCCCGTTATATCCGCCTTTTTGTCATTAACTTCTACCCCTGGGACTCTTTAGTTGCTGCCAGGCAAATCTTGTACACTGCTTTGTGCTCGCTGCCGCTGATCCTCTCGTGGCCTCGTCTGTTTCAACTCAACTCAACCTGCCTGGCGCCTAGTGACCTCAGGTACCCGCTGTCTGTCGGCCTTACTTCCTCTTGACTCTTCACTTCCTGTAAGGGCTGGGCTTGGGGCTTATTTACACGCCCACTTGTGCCGGCTTGAAGTAGCCTGGTTATGAGAGACGCTCGTTCTCTCCTTTCTACATTACCTCATTTGTGGCCAGCGCTGATCCGGGCCTCTTGAAACTTATCTCACCCCCGGAATTTCGAAGCATAACGGAAACGCTATTCCATTCTCTTCATAACCGAACATCTTCAACAGTCATGTCTATGCAGTTCCAAAGCGTACGTGGTTTTTTGTCTCAACCCCTCTCAGTGACATTTCGACCGTTCACTGGCTTATCAAGCCTCCAAACTTGACATCAAACTAACATTTTAGTACAGCCATTTCAACAGGAACACTTTGACGTATTCGAATGGCATCCCCTGTTTCTGTCCTGTCTTCGATACTTCATCGACCATGCTCAATATAGTCCTGCAGTTCAAACTGTCTCCGCCTGTGTCAACATTCTCCTCCCTTTCCAGAAAGGAAACTTACACCCTCCAACGCCAACACGCAATGGCCCTTCTTCTTCGTCATCATCCTCTCGAGCGTCTGGTCATGGCAGCTTACACTTAGGAACCCCTACGGCTCCCTCCGTTACTCTGATTCCCTACATTCGCCGTCTTATAGTAACTGGTTTCGACACCCCTGCAGTTCTTCATGGCTTCTTTGGTGACGATTGGATGCAGGGGATTGGGCGTATTCACGAAAGTGAGCGCAGAAACTACATGTTTGCCGCCAAAAGCGATAACTGGCTAAGGGTGAAGACCCAATATGATATGGATGGCGGACAGACAGTCCCCTTTCTCAGACCACTGCAAAACGTTACCGAAGACGAGATACAGACCGCCGAATCCAACTGGAGCGAATGGCTCGCAATGCAAGACTGGATGCTGGGACCGAGGGCCCCTTCGGATATTGGCGATCGCTTTATCAACGTGAAGAAGGAGCGTGACTGATTAGTCGAGAGCATTTAAAGGAAATACAAACCATACCCAACTCATGGCAGAAGGCTACTCCCTGAAAGCATAAGCATACGGACTAGATCATGTACGGAAGCAGAAGAGGAAGTAAATGCACAGTTGGGTACGTCGGAGGGACGATAGGGAATCAGCACCTACACTTCAGACCTTGTTCAGCATAGCGATGGCAATTCACTCGTTTCAAACACTTCACATACGATGAACGTTTCTTGGTAATCCACTTCCATTTTCCACTCCTTGCGCTGGAGTCACCGTAAACTCCGCATTCATCTGCGTGTTAAAGCTTGGTCGATATATACAGGAGAGCGTCAGACAGGCAGTTCTTGGCCCTGACTGGTCTGGCAGAAAGAGGCAGAAAGCCGCATAGCACTGGCCGGCTGAACGCCCCTTCAAAGCTAGAGCACCTCCTTTTCCCTTTGATCCTTGAGTGGTAAAACAACAAAGAATAACAGCCTCCTTTTCCCGCCGGTTGTGTGAATATAGCAGCTCTGCCAAGAAGTATCATCCGTTCCTTCTTTGGCATTCCCATCCATAAATTCCTTCTAGGTTGACCAAAGAAATTCCTAATAGCGAATACCGCAAGCTATTTCTCTTCAACGCCACGATTGAAAAATTATGCCCGTCCCAAATCGCATTTTTTATGTCTTGCTCGCCCTTCAAGGGGTGGTATGCCCAAAGACGACGTCAATAGTAATAGAGTGGCGCGAGTCGAAAAAAAGAGAAAAGAGATATCGAAAGAAAAAATATTGTATTATAGTAGTATCAGTTGAGGAAACCCTTGCAAGCCGCAGTGCCACAGAGACAAGGAATGCGGTCAAGGCTGCCGATTTCACGTTCGAACTTGTAATCATACGTCAACTCTTCGTCTGTCGTGTTTGTTAGCAATGTGTATCATCGTCTGGTTAGAGACAAGGAATACGTACTCAGGGCAATGTCACGCAGCGCGTAGATGACAATGCGCTTGCTTCCCTCGACCTTGATGATCTTTGCAGTGCAGTTGGGCATGCAACTGTGGTTGATGAATCGCGCAATGCCACCCTTTTTTGTCGCGTCAATGACAGTGTTGTCGTCAATGCGAAACAGATAACTGCTTCCAATGCCACTCTTGAGGTAACGGTTCTCGCGGATTTCGGATATTTGCTGTCGAACTTGCTCTCCGACATATTCAATAATCATGTCGTCCTTAGCAATGTTCTCCATGGCGTACAGGCCCCAGTTGTGGATAGCCGAACGAGCAAACTTGACGGGCTTCTTGCGCTTCTTGAGCTGATTGAACTTGAAGACATCCGAATCTTGGCCTAGCGTCTTCTTCTGATCGTTAAGGTCAGCAACGTAGCGACGGTTGGTAGCACGGTTCGCTCGTGAATTGCCCTTGGCGACCAGTTTCTCCGCAGCAAGTCTCGCGGCATCTGCAGCTTCTGCAGCGGCATCCTTGCCAGATTTTAAGCGAGCTTCTCGCTCTTGTCTTGCCCTCTGCACCTTGATATGGTGAGGTAGGTACTTTGACTTTTCAGAGTTGAGAATCTTCTTGACGCCCTCAGTACGTGCGCAGCCGGTAGGATTGGGGACATAGTAGCCGCCAATGGTGACGGGGGAGTCCAAAGTCCTGTTGGTGGAGTTGAGCTCCCTGACGCGGTTGCGAGTCCATAGCCATAGCTCCGGGTTTCCTATATCCTTTGCGTTGAATCTCCTAGAAAGCTTTGCAGGATCAGGTGTGTCATTAGAACCGATCGCCAATCCTTGGAAGAGTGGCAAGTCCGTCTTGATGCGTTCTGGTAATACCATTGCGGGTACCAAGGGTTCTGTGGACAAGAACTTCTCATTATACTTATCCGGAACCGCCTCTTCTGCTGGCAGCTTCTCGACCTGCTCATCATTCTTCTGAGCCTTTAGAGGCTCCACGGATTCATCTTCATCGCCAGGAGAGTCTATGTCGGGCTGAGGTTTTAGGTTTTCAGGCTCCTCAAATGCTGTCTTCTTCGTCTTCTTTGCTTTTGAAGGGCGCTTCTTCAGAGTTTTGCCAATCATAGATGCTGGGGTTCCGGAGCGGGAAACTCTACTTTCCACATCATCGCCTGTTTCTGGTTCGGGAATAATATCAACGGAATCCTCCCGTGTTTCGAATCCTGAGCCGAGTGCCCCAAGCCTGACACCAAACAATTCCTCGTCTGTCTTCTTTTGGCGTTTGAAAACCGATTCTACTGAGGCCACCAACTTTCGTTTCCTAGAAATCGCTGAGTCTGCTATCGCAAAGCTGGCTTCGGTCATGGAGTCGTCCTCGCCCTGTTCCCATGGGACAAAGTCATCCTTGGAGGCTTCATCATCAGTACTCATGCGGCTACGAGGTCGGGATTCGGCCTCCTCCGTCTCGCGAGCCAATAGCGTACGTGTATCCGTATCGTCATCAGACTCAACATCGCTGTCCAAGCTTCTGAGGCGGTGATGGAGAGAGCGGAAGGCGTTTCGAGCAACAGGTGGTCGTTTTCGTGCAAATGGATCAACAAAAGCGGTCTTTTGCGCCTGGCCCTTAATCTTCGTCTTGCGAATCCTCGGTAAAGCCTTGGGTTCAAGTCGCCCAGTTCGGCGCTCAATCGGGTCAGCGCGGGAGTTGGGGGTTCCCACACGCGAGCTATCATTGCCATCCTCGATACTAGGTATCTCTTGCATATCGTCGGGGTGCTCGATGTTGAACTTTCGTCGTTTAGCAGCATGGTTGGCAGGATCCAGGAAATCCGAGAGTGCAGGCGCCGCGACCTTGGTGCGAATGTGTCGAATGAGATGTTCTGTCATCTCTCGTCGAACGACTTCCACGGCCTCGATCACCGGGTCAAAGTTCTTAGCTCTCTGCTTCTTCTCCTCTTCCAGGTCCGCCTCTTCTTCTCGCCTCCGCCTATCCTTCTCATCGCGATATCGTGGCTCGGCGTGTGTCTTCCGATCGGGGCTTGCACTGGATCGCCGGCGGCCAGAAGCATCCTCTCGACGTGGACGAGGTAGGCAAAGCTGCATCGTCATGTCATAGTTGAAGAATTCCGTGTGGTTAACAGCGCGAAAACAACGTTCAGCTTCTGACTTGCCAGTGAACGAATTGCGAAACACGATGAAGTAACCCGACTTGTCAACACGAATTTCTTCAAAGCCGTAATTCTTAAGTCGCTTCTTCATGTGCGGGAGGATACTTGGTAAGACTGGGACACTATCACCTGTAACATAAATATATGGATCGTCTGCTAGCTTTTGTGCCAGATTCGAAGCTTCGATGTTGAGACCCTTGGGCTGCGAGGCGAGTATGGGAATTTGTGGTGCACCGGAGTTCGGTGGTCGCTGTGCTAACGGACCCTTAGGAGCAGTTGGGGGAGGTCTCGTGAATCCTGGAGCAGTTCCAGATTTAGGACCAGTCGGAGGTGCCTTGGCTGCTTGGGCAAGTCTCTCTTGTTCCATTTTCTCGAACTTTTCTTTTTCCCTCTTGAGATGCTCTTCTAGCATTCGTCGACTCCTGCGACCTTCGGCATCGTATTCTACACGGACAATGTCGGCATCGACTTTGATACCGCGTGTCCGAACGGCTCGGCGAGCTGCCTCGATGGCAGAGACGGAAGGGCGGTCGGGTCGTTTTGAGTCTCGATAACGAATTGTCGCAAATCCAAGATAACTGCCTGTCTCTGGATGCATCTTGTTGCTGCTCTCGGCAATCTCGCCAAAGGTTGCAAAGATGGCAGTCACCTTGCTGAAGGGGATAAGCGGGTTGTACCTCGTCACCACAATCTGCGTAGGTGGGCCAGGACCAATGGAGGTCTTGGGGTCATATGGGTAAGGCTTGATATTCTCAGGCGCTGTTCGCAGTCGCGATTTGGGTAGGTAATAATCGGTGTTGATATAACCGAGGCGACCATCCGACCTGGACAGCCGAGGGTCTTGAGGGGGGGCGTCATCGTCCTGATCATTTTCATTAGCCATGAGTCTCTTCACCGCAGATGACGCCCCCCCTAGGGAGGGAAGTTATAATTATACGTACTCGACCGAACTCTTTATATGTCGGTTTGGCGCTCTTGCTGACGCTCTTATTGTGTACTCGATCGAGGAGCGGATCATAGGTGCATTTGAGGCCCTTGACGGAAGGCATAGGATCTCGAGCCGGAATGCGCTCAATTGATGGGAGTCCGTTTGATATCGAGCCATTGTGGCCAGTGGCCGGCGATTTTCGAGAGGACTGTCTCGCGGCCCGATCGGCGGTCTGGGATGTAGACATATCTGGCTTTGCGGTGGCCGAAGCCATAAGGTTGGGAGAATCTTTGGAGGCGATGGGAGTAAGGCTCGAGGTGGGAATACGGGACGAAGCTGTAGTTGCCGCGGCACCGTGGCGGGCGGTTGTGCTAAATACTGATGAGGCCGCGCTGCTGTATGAGCTGGCAGAATCGACGGTGCTGGGGATGTCTGTGAATGGGGATTCGGTGTCGTCAGGTTGGGCAGGCATAGAATCCGACGCTGAAACAATGCCGTTTTGGCCAGTATTCGCGTCTGCGTTCAACGCAGCTGGTCCTGATGTAGAGTCGAGTGTGCCGTTGATAGAGGCCGGTGTCAACCCAGACTTGGAGCGATCGCACTCTTTAATCTGGTCTGCGCGTGTCTGAGCCTGAGCTTTTACCTTTGGAGCTGTGGGGAAGAATTGCGCGAAGCTCGCGCCTGGCGGGCGAGTCATCGTGACGATGCGCTCTTCCTACTTCTTCCCCCGTGCTCCTACCATGATATCCTTGCAGTAAAGCGGAGGGAAGAAAACAACCGACCCGTCAAGATTCTTCAGCTGGAGGCGATTCTAGACGGATTGTGTTGATCGTGGAAGCGATCAGCTGAGAAAGGTTACGACGTTGGAGTCGGCTTCACGCGACCGAGCGATGGTGAGTTTGAATGTGGCGGAGCAGCGTCATCCACCGACTCTAAGGACAGTAAAGGAGTAGAAAAAAGTCGTCAGGGTATAAACGAGCAGACTGAGTCAACAGGTTGATGTGCGCGACGAGGGTGGAAGCGATATCCGATGGCAATCTCCAGACCGTAGAACAAAACGAGGGGGGAAATTGGTGGGAGAAGGGGAAAAAATGGCTGACAACCAAGGAAGTTGACGATTGACCCAGGCCTTTGCTTTGACTTTTGGTTCAGGGATGGATGAGTAGAGTTGGGTACTTTTAGCGCTAAGGTCCAAGTCAAATGAGAGGATCACCCAGCCACACTTGAAGTGGCTTGAAAGGCGGTTGCTGTCCTGATTGGAAGTTGTGTTTGGGTAAATAGACGGTTGACGGGGTATCTCCATTGCCAATTAACGCGTCCCACTGGGACTCAGAACGGTACCTATAGCGCAAATGCCCTAAGATAGCACTGTACTGGCTGGCGTCGCGCTTCAGTGGTTTGTCCGTTTCTTTGACTGCAAACACCCTCGTGTCCAATCCGAGCTTCACTTGTTTTATTGTCAGAGTACATACGGTGTTGTCTACTTTTGTTGGAACCAATCGCTTGGCAAAGAAGTCATGTTCGGTCATCATGCATGAGAGCCGGCTTTGTCCAAGCATTCCCTAAACATAACGATGAAAGGAGCTTTGATGTTGAATGATTGAAGGCAGGATGATACCTTGCACGAACATGAAGAGAAACAAGGTATACATACTGTTGTTTCCAGTCAATGGCACAATCAGACCCTCATCAGTGAGACCTACCACAGAGCGTAGAATGTTTATGTCCTACTTGCTAACCTACACTGCACGTGTCATGTGTCACCAAGAGAGGACATAGCGTTGTGAGACACTGATATTTAACAATCAACTTCAGATAACAAGCTAAGAAAATTCATTGTTCTCCGACAATTGTCCAGTGCAGCTAGTACCGGATAGCTAACCAGATAACCTGATTTGTACACAATTCACACAGATAATGGTCTTGCGACCTTTGCAAGCAGATACCTCCTAGAACTCCATCTTATCCACTAGGTTTGATGTCATCCTGAGCTTCTTCCCAAACGCCAAAGTCATTTTTTTAATAGTACAGGTTAAGGTTACTAAAAGTTCAGCTTGAGCTCAAACTCTTCCTCATCGTCTGAAAAGTGAAGTGGTTGACTCAGAGGGGGAAGCTCGTCATCTTCGCCATCCTCGTCAAAAATGGACATGAACTGAGGTCGTGGCTTAGTCTCCTGCTGCTTCTGAGCTGCCTGGCGGAGACGCGCCGGGGTCACAGTGAGATCAGACTGGGAAGAGCTCACACTCTCTGCGGGCTTGAATACACGCTGTGTTCCAACTGGTGCGCCAGCTCCGCGGCGTTGAGCATTCACCATAGATGATGCTGACCTGCCACGGGTGTAGCCAATAGTGGTTCGTGATGCTGCTTCGCCAGTAGCACTTTCGGCATGCGATGCCTTAGCAGGCAACACACTCCGAGGAGCAGGCTTTCTGCCCTGATACAAGGAAGTGAGAGGCTTTCGCATCTTTGTTGTTCGTGCCACAGATGAGGCCTTGCTGTTGCTACTGGCGTCTGAGTGGATGGACAAGGCAGAGGCAGCACGTCTCGAGGCCAGACTCGAAGGCTGCCTAGCTCGAATTTCCTTCATCTTTTGCTCCGAAGATTTTCCAATGGCAGTCTTAAGTGCTGGCTTAGTCTGTTCTTCGCTGTCGGACAGATCATCGATGTTGAAAGCCAGGGCATCTGTCTCCTGCTTATTTCTCTCCTCTGCCTTCACTGCGACCTTTTTCATTGTCTCTGCGAACTCTCTATCCTGCCGCGAAACACCCTCGTCATCGACAGGGTTGTAGAAGTGTTGATAGTATCCTTTGAGAATGTTGTCTTCCTTCAAGCCCTCGAAGGTCAACATATCCTTGGGGAAGCAGTCCGATTCATATGGGAGATCCGTGGGTTTTGGAGGGGCATATTCAGGCTCCTCTTCTTGTTGCTCAACAGTCTTTTGCTCTTCCTTGAGTCGAATCTCGAGAGGCCCAAGGTCCGCTGGTCGTTGCTTGGGCTTCTGTGCTGTTGGCTTGAGTTGTGTCTGTTCGATGTCCTGGACAATGTTCTTAACACCAGCCAGTTGCCCGTTCTTAGCCTTGGCATTGGTGGTTTTGTTGCCTAGAGGTGCTCGATTTCGGGTTCCTACATAATTAGCGCACTACTCTTTGTCTTCTGAAGTGTCATTCATACCCATTGGGGTGACCATGGCCTGTCGTGTTCCATTGCCTCTGTTCAGCGTCTTGTCCCCGAGAAAGGTCTTTACCCCACCCATCCCGGCCTTGCCAGTAAATGCAGTTGGAGCATTCTCATCATGCTGAGGAAATCGAGAAGGCGTCTTTGGAAATCGTGAATTATGTTGCTGTTTAGTCGGAACCTGCTGGCTAACAACCAGGTTCTCTTGGTCGCGGTGCGCCGCCAACATTATGGCGACAATAAACGAATCAAGGATCCGGAATATCGTTGTCTTTGAGTGAGATTAGGCAGATGTTGATCTCGTCATTGGATTTAATCAAAGAGGTAATTACGCGTAGAAGATGAAAGCGCCCTGAGCCCATTCGCCTGGACCTCAAGGCTGGGATGTTTTGGTTGACCTGTGCTGGCTGGCGGGGCAACAGCCACCTTTTATCCTGGTCGTCCCTCTGAAAAGTGGAAAGTGCCGGCATATCAACGCCACACACCAGCGACCGCCACAAGCCAATGGGGCTGGATTGGATTGCGGCCTCCACTGGGGCAGTTGTGGAGGGACATCACTCCTCCCCTTTCTTGATAGGTACTTAACCGCTTCATCTTACATCCGAGAAACGCGACCTTTGTCTTCATCGCCAGCTTTCCTTCAGCCTTTCTCTTAAATCAAAAGAAACCTTTCGCCGCTCATCAAAATGGACCGCATCAAGGAGGTCAGTCACCATACAGCTCTCCTTGCTACCCCGCCATGAACCCCAAAGAAACCATTGTGGAGGGGTAAACTATCGTCGACCCATGCTAACATGGCGATGGTGGATAGAAAATGAACCAGCTCCGTCTGGAGGCCGACGAGGCTAGCTCCAAGGTCGAGGAGCTCCAGACCAAGGTCAAGGTCCTCGAGCAGGAGAATCTGTCAAAGGAGCAGGAAATCACCTCCCTGCAGCACAAGAACAACCTCCTCGAGGGTGAGGTCGAGAAGCTCGAGAACGCTGTTAAGGACTTCAAGAAGGCCGCCGACGAGGGCCAGCAGCACGGCACCCAGAACGAGACCCTCCAGCGAAGGCTGCAACTCCTCGAGGAGGAGGCCGAGGATGCTGATAAGACTCTCCGTGAGGCCAACGAGAAGTACGCCCAACCCCGTTTAGCGAGCCCCTTTACCGCCATTTTGACACCCATCGATTTTACGCACAACAAGTGATATATCAACTAACAAAGCGATTCTTTAGGCTCCGACAAACCGATGTTAAGGCCGGACACTTTGAGCGCAAGGTGCAAGCTCTCGAGAACGAGCGTGACCAGTGGGAGACCAAGTACGAGGATATGTCGCAGAAGTACACCACTCTGCAGAAGGAGCTGGAGGAGCTCCAGGCCGAGATTGGCAACATTTAATCAACTCTCGACCTTTATGCACTTGCACCGGATGCAGGATGTTTGCTAGCAAGTCCTCAGCCATAAGTATACTCGTCCAGTTGTATGATGCCTTGGTTGCAGGGATTTCAAAGTGTTAGCCAGATGAGCGAAAGGAGCAGTTGCCGCATGTCATGTTACGTTGCTACTAGCTGATTGAAGCTGGCTTTTCTCAAGGGTATCTTTTGTAAATGGTGTGCCTGTTGCATCCTTCTCTGTTGTCCAAATTCACGAAGCCCCAACAAATTTATTCTGCCCTCTTCGCCCTTTTGATCTTCTGCTTCCTGTTGGTAAGCTGCCTGTCGAACTTGGACTCGTATCGGAACTTCTTCTTCTTCTTCTTGGGTTCCCGTCGTGACTTTTCTGTCTTGTCGTCCTTGGATTCTTCCTTCTTGTCCTCGTCCTTATCTGGATCGTCGACCTGGGGTTTGTGTAATCCATCTCTTGTAACCGACACGGACTCGACCGTGACTGTCGTGTAACGATCTTCGTCGATGTATTCTTCTTCGTGATCAACAATGTCGAGTTTAGGCTGGTCAGGGAAACCATCCCATTCCTCGTCCTCGTCCCCGTCCCCGTCCCCGTCAGATTCCAGGCCAACCGCTCCAGCGGCTTCCGACTCTCGCAGTAGTCTGTTCACAGTCTCTACGTGTTCCTCGACATCGCGCTTTCGTTCCTCTCGTATCTGGACACAATATATGAGCACAATTCTAAAGCAGAGACAAGTCTGTAGTGGATGTTTCTTTCGCGTACCTGCTTGCGCATGTCGAGCTTCTCTTGACGCGCTCTCTTGGCATTCTCTTCTTGAGCATTCTTGATACGTTGCTGCTTGCGTTTATGGAAGCCAGTCAAGTATTCCTCTCGCGCATCGAAGTCGAAATTGACTTCATCGACAGCGGATATATTCTTGCGCTTCTTGGACGGTGGTGGAAGAACGCTCTTCTTAGGCCTTGGCTTGGCGAACATGATTGTGTATATGCACAGCAGACCTGATTTGCAAAGACAACATAAAAAAGAGAAGTCAAACTATTTTATGGGCTGGTATGGTTCCTTTAGCATATAGAAAATCCACTGTCGCGAAAGTTTCCAGGGTAGCTCCACAACGGACCGCTCACCGTGGTGTGCACAGAGCGGGTCTTTGCTTATATCAGAGCAGTTACGTAAGGTGGCCGTTACTGTACCAGCTCTCATTGCTAGCATTATCATCACAAGCTGGAATCGACAGGCAGACACCACGCCCAACATCCAGCAAATACCATCCGCGATGCGTCTCCAAATCTTCGCCAGCGCCCTTGCGCTCAGCGGCTCAGCCGCCGCTTTCTCAGACTCCTGGCCCCTGGTCATGTTTTCCACCTCCCAGTATGACGCGCGCCCCCCGTGTCCTATACTTGGAGCTCCCTACTGAACGATGACGGTGATAGATTTTCCGATGCTACCAGCAACAACCATATCCAGACGCGATCCCAGGCCCTCGAGCAGGTCAGGGACCTCTTGGCTTCTTGTCCGACCGATAACTATGTCGTGATTGCGCAGGAGGGCGTCAATGCTGCTGATATTCGACGACCGAACGCCATGCCCAGTCTCCACCAGGCCATCGCAGGCAAGGATATTCGGGGAAAATTCATTGTACCCGAGGTTGTTGGCGATGTGATGGGTGCGGATGCGATCCAGGGTTACATCCAGACGGCATGCTCTAAGCAAGCGAAGAAGGTCGAGCCTCACTTCACTCTTATTAAGCATTCTGGAGACGAGAAGGGTTGGTTACTTCAGAAACTCCCCACTCAGGAATCGCGTATTGACCGTATCGCAGACACTGTTAAGCAGTGGAACTCGAATGAGAAGTGGATGAAGAACTCATACACTGTCCTATTTGTTGGCACGCCATCTGCCCAGGCCAAGACCGCCTCTCCATCCAAGAAGGTCTCCAGTTCCGAGAAGACCATCTACGAGCCCGAGTTCGTCGAGCCCATGCATATGGATGTGAAGCGTGACGTCTCGGATGGTTCAAGCCAGGCTAGTAACAGCACTCGCGACACCCGTTCTTTGTTCGAGAAGTACCAGTTCTTTACTCCTGGTAAGTAACCTCTTGTTCGCTTCGCGCAAGTTCCCGCGCCAGCCTACGCGCAATACTAATTCTGCATAGGTATCTTCATGGCTCTGATTACCGCCATTCTCCTCTTCTCTATTCTCGGAGTTGGCCTCCGGGCTCTGGCCAGTCTCGAAGTGTCTTACGGCTCATTTGAGAAGGACATGGGACCCAGTGCCCAGAAGAAGCAGTAAACCACTGTACTCACTTGATCGATGAGTGTTGTTGATGTATCAATCTTCCATGTAGGACGATACCTGTATATCAGATTATGGAGTTTGGGTTTCTTTGGTGTGGCTTGATGGGAGGAATAGTATTGGGATTCAACGTCGCAAGCATGGACTGTACACAGGCTATAGGGACGAGGTCCCAAATCTGGGCTCCAATCCGACTTTATTGAGTGCTTTTCCTAGGTGCGATTTGAAGTTGTAATAAAGAATTCAACGCCAAACTCCGCCGTGACACCTCCAGCCATGAATATCAGACCTTTTCTAAAGGTTATGCATCTCTTTTCCGTGAAACCGCCCCATCTAATGACTTTCCCCGGGTAGAGCCGATTCGTCCCTTACACCAAGTGACTGGGCAGCAGGAAGTTGGCAATGCCCTCCTTGACGGCGTATTCATGCCCGCAGTTCCCGCAAACGAGCTTTCCTTCAGACATTTGAGTCTCAAGAAGAAGATGGTGCAGATCCTTGAGTGTCTTCTCGTCTGCCTGGAGCTCAAGTGCCGTAGGGGCCTGCTCAGGGAGTTCTGGGAACCCCAGCTGTAACGCCCAAATGTCAGAGAACTGTTTGGAACAGGAGCTAGAAGTTTCATCTTCGCCTTGTGCCTGAACTTACCTCGGAGGCTGTTGTCCGAAGCGCTTTCCAATCGAGACGGGGCAGCACGTTGAGGATCATATCGGGGTTCACCTCAATATCGTCCTGGACGAGCTCAGCGTCCTTGGGGTGAAGAGGGTATGAGTCCGAGGAGGACCTGCAGGCTTTGGCGGCGCAGGTGAGAAAGTTAAGACTAAGGACCTTCATTTTTGTGTTTTCGAGTGACAAAAAAGGGGGAAACAGAGAATAGTCGTGTAGAAGATCGAGAGCATTGAATCTGGTGCTGTCTTGAACTTACAACATTTTTTTCTTCTATGGCGGGGGAGCCGCTTGGGAGTCGTAGGCCCCACGTGACAGGGATGTTGGTAGACAGCAGTCGTATAAAGCTACGAATACAAGCATTGTTACGAGCAAGTCGCATTACGTTGAGTTACAAAAAATAAACAGGCTAAACATCACAGTTGAATGGAACAAAAAGCAATGACAAATCTCAAGACATGGTTCGGGCCTTGGTATATTCGATGTTGTATTGTCTCTTATAGAATGCCGAGTTTCGAGTCGCTTAGAGAGAGCGGCGTCGGGCTTGGCGAAGTCCAACAAAGACGAGACCAGCAACAACGGCGAAGAGGCCAGCCTTCTGCAGGGAAGACCATCCACCTGGAGCCTCCTCCACGACAAGGTCAGAATCGCCGTAAAGGTCTAGGTGACGCGAAGGCTACACATCAGCAATCCGGCCTTTTTGAGTTATCAATGGTGGCGAGGCAACGGACAATGCAAAACAAGTGTTGCCTCTTAGAGCTCAACGTGAATACCTTCAGGGGGGACCTCGAGCTCGCCGCTCTTGACGATCTTGACAGCCACGGAGGGTCGGTCCGCCGCGCCAGTCTGGGTGTTCTCAATCTTCTCGATGATATCGTAGCCCTCGAGGACCTCGCCGAAGACGACGTGCTTGCCATCGAGCCACCTTTGGATTGTTAGCATTATAATTAGGTTCGTTGAAGATGGGGTTTCGCTTACGAGGTGATGACGGTGGTGATGAAGAACTGGGAGCCGTTGGTGTCGCGACCAGCGTTGGCCATGGAGAGGAGACCCTTCTTGGTGTGCTTGAGCTTGAAGTTCTCGTCCTTGAAGCGGTCACCGTAGACTAGATACAGTGTTAGCCATTGAGCAACTGGATCATGCTGAAGCAATCACATACTGGACTTGCCACCAGTGCCGTCACCCTTGGTGAAGTCACCGCCCTGGATCATGAAGTTCTTGATAACGCGGTGGAAAGCAGAGCCCTCGTAGCCGAAGCCCTTCTCACCAGTAGCCAGAGCGCGGAAGTTCTCGGCGGTCTCAGGGACAGTCTTGCCGTAAAGGCCCATGACGACACGGCCAAGGTTCTGGTCACCCTGCTGGATGTCGAAGTAGACCTTATGGGTGATCTTGGGGCCCTTAGCAGCCTCAGCCGTCTGGGCGAGGAGCAGGAGGCCGAGTCCCAAGAACAGGGCCGACGCGAAAAGGCGACGAAGGTTGAACATGATTGTTTGTTTCTCTGCTGGTTGGTGATGCAAAGAATACAGAGCAGAGAAGAGGTTGGAGAGAGGAAGCTTGGAGGATGGGGACACTTATACCGTAGAGATAGGCCGCTGACAGGGGGTGGGCGTACCTGGCGCAATTGGGGGACCTACCTAGACTGCGTGCAGATGCTGCCAGAGTAGGAGGCGAATGAGGCCGGGTGGGGAGCTCACTCAGCGTTCCAGCACGTTTCAGCGGCTAAAGCCACCACTGAAGCAAGCTCATTGGTGCTGTTTACAGACATAGCAGTGACAAAAAAAGATTAGACAGCTCGGGGCACTCGCTCTATGGGCAAGAGTCTCGTTAGCCTTTGTGTCAGATCTCCCCTGTCACCTACTCCACCGGAACTCGAAAGTGGGCTATCTCAGCGTGTACCTTTCAGTGCAGCCAACTCCGAAGTATTAACCCGAGTTTTACCGGATTGTCCATCTTTTTCCAATCGCACGTCAAGATCGAGGCGTGCGACTGTGATACCCACGATAATCCATCACAATGGTGCGTTTGCCTAACTCTGCTCGCGTATTCTTGGTCATTGACAGTCTGCAGGTTTTCTTACTAGGTGTCAACTTCGGCGAGCAGAAGCTCGTCAAGGTAAGTCCCTGACAACAGCCATCGAACCCTTTGTATCCATTCTCATACGAGACTCCCCGACAGAAAGCTCTCGAGTCCTTCTACGCTCTTGGGCCCACGACATCTGCCCGTATCATGGCGAAATACTCGATTCACAAGCTCGCCAAGGTCGGATCCCTGGCCCCCAGAACCGTCACTTCCATCACGGCCGAGTTATCACAAATGACCATCGAAACGGATGCCCGCCGCTTGGTACAAGATAATATTCGACGACTAAAGGACATGGGATCATACCGTGGCAGACGGCATGCGATGGGTCTGCCAGTGCGCGGTCAAAGAACAAGGACACAAACAGCAACGGCCAACAGACTCAACAGGGTCGAGCGAAGAGGTTAAACGAATCATTGAAAGAATGGGTTATCTGGTTATGAGCCTGGACGTTGGCCTAGGCATTTAAAAGGCGATGTAATGGCATTTAGGGATGCTATGAGGGGGGTTTGCCCCAAGGGGAACAGGCAAGCCCGTCCATCTCCTTGCTGTACAAGAATTGTATATACAGTGTATGATCAACTGGAACTAAATTCTAGATCGCCATGTTTTGCGCGGCACTCTGAGCTTTACGCAGTTTCCTTGAAAGCCCCTTGCTTGCTCTCAAATTCCATCTTTGGCAGCTCATCCTCCAGCGGCAGCTGTCCCTTGGCCTGCAACCGAGCTGCTACAGTGTCCACGTCTTTCCATACGCGCAACAGGTTACCACCGACAACCTTGGCCGCATCAACGTTGCTGACACCTTGTCGAAGCAGCTCGGCAATTAAATTGGGATATTTGGTAACATCCTCGAGACCCTCGGGCACCGTCGGAATGCCGTCAAAGTCGGTACCAATACCAACGTGATCGTACCCGATGAGGTTGCCAATATAGATGATGTGCTGGGCTGCATGCGCAAGGGTCGAGTTTTGAGGGTAGAACTCAGGGAGGCCGTTTTCCTTTCCTGTATCGACACAAGAAATGAAGTCAGGGGCGATGTTAACCATGACAAGAGAGTTGCGCCCCTTGACAAGTTGCAAAACGTTATCCTTGACATTTCGGGGATGGGGGCAGACACTCCAGGCGGAACTGTGGGAGAAGATGACAGGAGCATCAGAGCCAGCCCACCCATCTCCACCGCCCAGGACGTCCAGCATGGTATCCTCACTGTCGAGCTTAATTAGATTTGGGGCCTGGTCAAGAGATAGAATTCACAACATACCTGACATGTGAAATGTCGACAATCATGCCAATGCGGTTCATCTCGTGAACAAGCTTGCGTCCTAGAGGACTGACGCCTCCCCAGAACGGCTCAGCCTTGCGAGGAGGGTTATCTAAGATTGCAGCGTCGGCGAACTTGTTATGGCAGTTATGAGTCAAGGTAGCATAACGTACACCAAGCTCATGAACCTTGCGAAGATTGGACACTCGGTTACCAATTTGATGCAATCCCTCAATGCCCAATGGCGAAATCAACTTGCCCTGCTTAAAAGCTTCGAAAGCGTTGTGGCTGTCAACCTTTCCAGAGAAATGACTGGGATAGGCCGCCTGCAGCCTGGTCATGACATCAATCTGATCCAGTGTAAACTGAACGCCTGTGATACATTATTAGACAAGGTCCTGCGTGAACAGTGGCAGGAATATTTACTGGCTGCATAGTTCTCGTCGGAAAAGTCAGAACCGTTTGCCGGGCAAGGGGCAAAGAGACTCCAGAAGGCACCACCACTCTGGCCCTGGCGGAGACGATGCAAGTCTACGTGCCCAGGAAGCTCACCCTGCTCAAAAGGCTGAGTAAAGTTCTCATCGTATATCTGGTTACCATATAAGAAACGCAGCACTATAGGGAAGTCGACATGACCATCTGAACAAGCCCATGTTAGTTTTCGCCTAACCATGTTGAAGTGAGGTTATCATACCTATCAATGGAGTGGTGGTGAGAACATGACGTGCTCGCTCCTCAGGCGTTCGCAAACCATTGCCATAGCGGGGAACACCATTGTAGCGGTTACTGACTGGTCGATGTAACAAGCTCAGGCCCAGTAGTGCTAGAAAGATAGCTAGAAGAGCTTTTCGTGGTGTCAACTTTGGTGAAGAGGGAGCCTCATGCTGCGGGTTATTGTGAAGCTGAGAGAGCAGTCCTCCCTTGACTGGTCTATTTGCACCTCTGGTTCTCGATGGCCGGGTGGTGTTGTATGATAGGAGAGGTTCCTGCCGCCCCATTGCGGTGACGAAAAGAATGAAAGAATGAAATATGAGATACAAGGTGAGTAAGTATTGACGAAAGAGAGGAATTGATGATGTTGTAGATGTTAGTTGAGTGAGAGTGAGTATGTGTTGGAGTGAAGATGACTATGGAACAGGGATGGAGGAATGAGGCGTCAACGCTGTAACATTGACCACAGGCTGACAAATATGCTACGCTCAGTTTATCGATTACCTAGGGTTTAAAAAGGTGCTATATAGGAGTGAAAATGAGCCAAGGAGAAGGAAGTCAGGAGGATACTGAGCAGGCTGTTCTATTGTCAATATTAGGAAGCTCATCTATTCGCGCTGGGTTGACGAAGTAATAGCTTCACCCTCTCTGAGTGTCGCTCAGTGTGACTTCCAAGACTCTCCTGCCCCGAGATCTCCGTTAAAGGCGCCCCCACCAGCCACAATGCATAAGCGCGACGAAGAATTATGCAACCCAACACGCCCACTTACCGGCCACCGTTTCCCAAACGGAGAAACGTGCTCTGTAAACGGAGGCACCGTTCACCTATCAAACTCCCTGCATATACTAGGACAATGATGATATTTGGTGTGTCTAGGTACCTAAAGATTATATGAGAGTGTTTTTTTTTTATGGTCCCCCCCCCCCAAAGTTCAAGCCCAAGATGCGAAGTTTCTAGCTTATGGTTTAGATGACTTTTCCGAGATTTTACCATTTTAGAGAAATATTAGACCTGAGTTTAATATTAGTACTCTGCATAAGATTCTGAATTCCGGATCTCTATTGCGACTTCCTTGGCTCCCCGCCGGAACCTTATTTTTCCGGCGGGGGAGTATAGGTCCCGCGCATCAATTCACTTTTTGGAGGGGTACTGAGTGGCATAGAGTCACACGGGTTTGATAGCATTTGAGTCATCGCCAAACGATAACCTTGTCTCAAGAATTTATCTGGATCTCTCAACCGCACGAATTGCTTCCTCTTCCCCCTCTCAACACACCTCGTCATGGCCCAATCAGCAGAGGAGAGGTTTAGCCTCATCAAGGACAATCTCGCTGAGGTCCTGAACCCCGAGATTATCGAGTCCATCCTCGCCGAGGGCCGCAATCCCAAGATCTACTGGGGTAAATCGAGGTCTCATGAGATTGAGTCCACAATGCTAACAAAATTCAGGCACCGCCACCACTGGCCGACCTCACTGCGGTTACCTTGTTCCCGCCATTAAGATCGCCCAGTATCTTGCTGCTGGCTGCGAAGTCACCGTCCTCCTTGCCGACATCCATGGATTCCTCGATAACTTGAAGGCCCCTATTGAGCTTGTGGAGAAGCGCGCCGAGTACTACAAGTTTGTGATCACGGCCATGCTCAACGCATGCGGAGTTTCGACTGAGCAGCTGCGCTTCGTCTTTGGCAGCTCTTACCAGAAGACTTCCGAATATGTCATGGACCTGTACAAGCTATCTTCAGTCGTATCGGAACACGATGCCAAGAAGGCTGGTGCTGAGGTTGTCAAGCAAACCGGTAATGCGCCTCTGAGTGGTCTGATGTACCCTCTTTTGCAAGTGTTGGACGAGCAGTACCTCGACTGTGACATCCAATTTGGTGGTGTTGATCAGAGGAAGCTATTCACTGCTGCCACTGAGTGGTTGCCCAAGCTTGGATACCGAAAGGTATGTATCTATCTTTCTGACATCTTGGCTATGACTAACTTTCCCTTAGCGAGCTCATCTCATGAACCCTATGATCGCCGGTTTGAACGGTAACAAAATGAGTTCAAGTGACGAGAGTATGTACTTTGCAGGTATCTGTATCTGTCTTGAAGTGTACTGACAAGACATTCGCAGACAGCAAGATTGACCTCTTGGACGCCCCTGAGGTCGTGGCCAAGAAGATCCGCAAAGCCGAGTGTGTTCCTAAGGAAGTTGAGGGCAACGGCGTACTGGCGCTCGTCGAGTACGTCCTGCTGCCAGTTTCTGGTCTACGAAACGGCACTCGGGAATTCAAGGTCGAGAGGCGGGATGCTGAGCCCCTAGTTTACAACGACATCAAGCAAGTCCATGAGGATTACCGAGCCGATGTGGTATGTTTTACCGTTAAATGACTGTGATGATTGATGGTTGCTGACATGATTTCTCAAGTTGACACCTCAAACTCTGAAGGCTGCCTTGACTGCAGGACTTCTCGAGTTGATGAACCCCATACAGGCTGACTACCAAGCCTCGCAAGAGTGGCAGGACATCACCCTGAGGGCTTACCCTCCACCCATGAAGAAGGAGAAGAAGAAGAAGAACCTTGGCACAAGATTCCCTGGAGCCAAGGGTGGAGAGAATGCTGAGGCCGAAGTGACCAAGAGAGCTGAGGACTTGACCATTGCCGACGTCCAGGCATCTGAGGCCAATCCTACCGCCTGAAAAAATAATTAATGACTACTAATGAAAAGGTAGAAGAGAAAGAAAAAATATAGAACGGCTTTAAGATTTGGAATACGATATAATCATAATCAAGGAGTGAACAACGTGACAAGGTCCAGCATGGTACCCAACAAGCTTTTCGAAAACTGATATATATTGAAGTACATCTAAGAAATTATGAATTAAATTGGATAGAGATGGGGTTAAATAGGCAAGGACTGGGACTCGCGTTTTAATATCCTGCTCCAGCCCATATGTGGTCACCATATATACATCCCCTTTCTAAACCTTGCTCTATTCTCCATCCACCTCAAAGCAGCAAATATCATAGACGGAGTAGTTCCAGTTTGGTTCAGCGTTAAATTCCATTTCAGAGACAGTGGTGTCGTAGGTCTCACACTGATTGACATCAGTGATACCAATCGACTTGCATTTGTCGTCCTTAGTGCACTCATCCTGGCATGAGTCGAGGTCGGTGTCGCGAAAGACGTTGAGGAGATGAGGGAGGCTGTCAGAGTAGTACCCGGTCAGGGCGCAGCTGAGCTCAGACAGGATGGGGCAGCTGGAAGTAGCGGCTACAGATGTGGTGGTGGAAGCCTGAGAGGTGGTAGTGGTAGGATCGGAGGAAGTGGTTGTAGGAGCAACGGTGGTGTTGAGAGTGGTTTTTGGCTCTGACGAGGTGGTTGAGGGAACTAACTCAGCTTCTGAGATAGTGGAAGGAATAATCTCGGTCTCTGAGGTAGTTGAAGAAACTGAAGCAGTGGTGTAGAGAGCAGCACTGGACTCAGCTGTCATGGAAAGAGCGGGTGAGGTGGTCTCCTCAGCAGGAGAAGTCGTTTTGGTGGCAGAGTCGGTAGTAAGTGACGAAATGGCAGAAGTAGATTCGGGGGTAGACTCGGTAGTGAGAGATCCAGAAGTGATAGAGGTAGACTCGACAGCAGGGTAGGCAGTTGTAGCAGTGTCACCAGTAGTGGTAGGCTTGGACTCGGCCTCGGCCTCAGTAGAACTAGTGACTTGCACAGCAGTGATGGAGAGAGTAGCCTCGGTTTCAGACTTGCTCACAGCATCGGTGTATGCTGCAGAAGGCTCGGCAGTAGACTCAGTGTGCCGAGTAGTGGTCACTTGAGACTGGATCATAGAGCTCGAAGGGGCATGAGGCCTGCAAGGACCAGCTTGGGCTCCCATGGCAAGACTGGTCACAAGGGCAGTGATGAATGTGTTGACTGAAGGCATTGCGTGTAGAAGTAGAGGGTGGAAATAGGATGGATAGTGTAAGAGAAGTGAATAGAAGGAATGAATGGAAGAATGTGATGATGTGAGGCTTCTTACAGTGAAGGAGTGAACTGCAAGCTCTCTATATATGGTTGGCAGAATTGGGTATGAATGCGACTTACAAAACACCAAGACACAAAAACCAACTCACGTCGCCCTTGTGGGAATACATGCTCCTTTATAAGGGAGCTGAGGAGAGACCACCAACCCTCAAAATCGAATATCAGACCTGTTCCAAGACTTATTCGGGTTGCCTGGTCCCTTGGCAAAAGAGATGATGTCCCCATTTAGAAGAAAGCACTTACACATTGACGCTTCCTAGCGCTGTGTGAGTGGGGGACGCAGGTCCCCGAGCGAAATAGTGAGAAGTCTACAGCCAATTATTGGATATGAAAGAGGGGGGGGGTTATCAAGGGCGGTTCGCTACAAGGGGAACCCGTAGGTTTTTGGCAGAGGCGAGGATGCCGGGAACAATGGTCTCTTACTGCGCGTAAGAGGCTGTTTCTGTTAAAAGGGTTGCTCATATTAAACCTGCTCACATTGAATCTGGCGAGTTGGTGATATGGGGTTGAAGATGAGTGTGGATGTCGTGATAAGGCTCGGTAGGAACCGATACACGTGATGTCGATCCCCTACAGATCGTAGATTTACCCGTGTAGTGCAACCTACAGGGTTGAGCCAAGCCAACAATGACATACGCACGGTAACAACCACAGAGTTTAGTTCATAGGATAGGAATAACTCTGGCTCTGTCTCTGTCAACTGTGGCCATCATACGACTGTCTCCCTGACCAGGGCCAAGTCTCTGAACCAACTGTCAGTTGGCCTTTAGAAAAAGGCCGGTGCTCCTCCCAATAAAGCATCTCGTGTCTACTGCAACAAAGAACCTTTGGTGACTGGGGCGGAAGCCAATATATTAATTTCACCAAAGAGGACTCTCACCTTTGTTCCCCGCTAGATGAGCCTATTCTTAGCAATCACACCACCTCCACCAAAGCATCCCAATGGTTCACACGACGTCACTGCCACATGTTAACTTCATTCATCTACCTGCCTGTCACCTTGGCCGCTGTCTTGTTTCACCCGCTCCAAAAAGCGATCGGGCAAGCAACAAATTTCAGAGGAGTTGGGCTTTCGAATATTCGGGACCAGCTGAGAGGCTTTGTAGCGTACAAGAGCTCTTTAGCAACACCGACGCGCTCCCTGTTTTGACTCCAAACCGGCCTATGAACTCTTTTGTATTCATGGCCAATTCCGTCTGTAGAAATACGACCTTGATACAAGGTTCTTTGGATATCTTCTTGACATCGTACGTCACTTACTCAGCTCCGGGACACGCCGATTCAGGTCCCGCCTCTTGAGACCCTTAAGTCCAAGCAATCACTTCTGTAGACCCTCCAACGGGTCAGAGACCTGGTATTTGGAGGAAGAAGTCCTGGCGAGTGAGTCCTCGTCAGATGACTCTCAAACTTTGGACGTTACCGCTTGGTTGATTCCCTATTATTCCCTATTATAATGGTCCATACAGAGTGCACTCTGAGAGGCTTCGAACCGACCCCTGCATCTTTGCTACGGAGAATTGTCTAGTGAGAACCTGTAATAGGAATCTGGCAATAACAAGAGAATATGCATGTTCTAGCCAGAAGATAGACTGAAAGATTTGAGCTCTCTGATTCTTGTTGGGTATTATCCGAAGCCTTACTTGATCTAGGAAGCCAAGGCGAAATATCCTGAACGAGTGCTCACTGCAGATAAACCAGGCTCAAACAAACCCTTGCTGTAGTCCTCGGACTCGGGTCGGATCCATACAGAATATGCTATCAACAGTCAGAGACATTCGGTAAGAACTGTATTTGCACGACGTTAAACCCCCCTTGGAGTGAAGAGTTGCGATTGCACTTTCAGTTGCTATACAGAAGCCTATCAGATGCTAGGATGACGATGCACCCCTGAGCAAGCCAGGAATGTTTCCCTGAAACGTTGGGTGCCTCTAAAATTAGGTACGCGTCCCCACCTGCCACCAGTTCCATTATGAGGGCGGCTGGCCTGACAGCATCCTCAGGGGTTCACCTCAGCCATGAGCTATCAGCGGCCAGCCCAGCCCAGCCCAGGCCTGGTTGAACCCGCTAACAAGCTTGCGTTGCCCAGTGAGAGGCCGCTGAAATGGCCACAAATGCCAATCCCGTCTCTTGCTGCACCAGGCGACTTCAGATTGGCGATGGCGATGGCGATGACAGGGAGAAACTCGGTTTATTGTGAAGAGAAGAGAATGATCGAATCGTGGATTGAGTTCTACCAGTACAGTTCTGAATCACAGACAGATCGATACATACATTCTCTTCATCGGCAAAATTGGCCATGGCAACAAAATGATGCTTACCGGTTACAGCGTTGTGTTCAATTGTTCCTTCCATCCTCCTGGGTCCAACGTCCACTGTGGACTCGCTAAGCTCGGCTGTTGACGAAGGCAGGAAAGACAGACACCTCCTGCACGATTGTTGCTGTCTTGACTGTTAGAATCTACCGTGGCTCCTTCCTCGCTGAGTCTTTATAATTTCATTCTCTTACATCTCACGAAATCATCAATCTTGATGCGTATGCACCCAAAAGGAGTGATCCCGTATTGTCCAAAGTCCCCTGCTAATTAGCCCCGAAACGTCGACTTCCGGCCTCCCTCAAGCAAGCTAACAAGCCATCATCCCAACCGGTCTCATCCCAATTCACCCACACGGACCCCAGTTCGCAAGCTTCCGGTCCAGTCAAGGCGCCGCTCTTTTCCCCCAGCCGGTGTCAGCCCAAGGGGGCGGAAAGTTTGACGAACCAAGATTCAGAGTCAGTCTCTTGTGTGTGTCCCTACTCCGTAGGTGTTTGTTGTATGGTATCCCCGATTTGATCCCTGGAATCGGCATCTGCACAACAATAATAAATCAACTGCCCGCTCTGCTCTGCCCCTGCATCGGCAGTAGCCGTCTCATGAAACTAGTCTACGCAAGACAGAGACACGCAACGGATACGGCGATACATCATTCACCTTCCACCTTTCACGACGGCCTTCGACCGACAACCCCCTATACTTACGACGATCGCGACGACGTTCCCCGTCACGTTTACGCTCACGTCGGCTGTTGCGTTGCGAATAGCTCGTTCGCATTCTCTCCACCGCCACCACGAGCTTCCACTTCCCATCTCACAATAACAACAACGGGAACCGCAAAATCACCGCATTAATCGAAGGGGCTGGATAAGGCAGACCATCATGCCGGGGTTTGCTGATTCCTTCTGGTCGAGCGATTATGCTGCAGGACTAGGTGTTCTGTTCACCAAGCTCCAGCAAGGTGTTCACGAGAACAGACAGGTCCTCACTATCGCACGCCTACGCGCCGAAGCCGAGGAGACGTATGGTCAGCGCCTTAGCGATATCGTTCCCGCTGCAGACAAGATCACTGGCGGTTTCAGTCGTGATGATGGTGCTACCGTTCGCAAGGTATGCCAACATGCCTCACTTACCTCGGAAAGCGCCCAACGCTTGCGCCCGCAATCTACTGTCGCAGATCTGTTTTGCGATAGCGTCGCTGTTGAAGCTGAGTTCATCGACTAACGGTAATCTAGGCCTTCGATGGCATGCGAACTGAGATGCAAGATGCTGCTCGCAACCATCGCCGCATCGCTCAAAGTATTCGCGACCTCGTCGTGAATCCCTTCTCCCGTTGGTGCGACGCCCATGAGGCACGCATTCAAGATTCTCAGGACGAGCTACAGGTCCGAATCAAGGCTCACGACCGCCAAGCTGAGGCAGTTAAGAAGCTTCGATCCGTCTATTTCAACAAGTGCCGGCTAGTGGAGGATCTTGAAGAAGAAAACAAGCTCGCTTTCCAGGACCCTGAAAACAGTCCCAAGGCGAACAACCCGGCTATCCCTGAAATCAAGGTTCAGCCTCATAAGGATGAAGAGCCCGAGGAGGAAGAGCTATACGAGATTGGTGACGATACTTACCAACCCGAGCAAGTCAAGAAGATTCTCTCCCAAATGCTCTCCAGCATCAAGATGGGTGAGACCAAGGTGCCAATTCTGGGAACCTATCTCAACACTTCGTCCGGTTCCGATATCGTCGAGTACCTGCAGCGCAGCATGGGTAACATTAGCGTCGCCTACGCTGAGCGAATCGGTCAAGATCTTGTCAACAACGGTTTCCTTCGTCTTATCGGTAACGTAGGAAGCACCTTTGCCAACAGCTCCAAGATGTTCTATCAGTGGAAGCCCAAGGCTTTCACAATGGCTGGTGTTCCTGAAAAGAAGTCTATCAACCGCACTTTCTCACTGGCTTCAACTGGCTCTGAAGGCGGCGCTGACTCTCCTGTCGGAACCGTCAGCGAGTACCTCGCCAACTGGAACGTTCTCAACAACGCTCACCCTAATGAGACTCCCAGCCAGCGTATGCAACGAGAGGCCCGCGAAGCTGATGAGAAGTACCGGGAGGGCGTTCGCAAGCTTGACGAGCTACGATGCGAACTTGAGGAGGCTATTCATCTTCACCTTAAGTTCCTTGAGCGCTGCGAGCTCGACCGCCTCAAGGCTGTCAAGACTGTCATTCTCGACTTTTCAGGCACTATTGGAAACGTCATTCCTAGTCTTCAGTCCACTGTGGACCAGATGATGCTCTTCCAGGAGACCATCCAGCCCCAGAACGATCTGCGGTATCTACTCGAGACCTACCGCACTGGAAGCTTTGTGCCAAAGGTGGTGGTGTATGAGAATTACTATAACAAGGTTGATGAGCAGACATTCGGCATTGATCTTGAGGCCCGTGCCAGGGCTGACAAGAAGCGAGTGCCTATGATTGTTACGACTATCTTGACTTACCTAGACCACCATTATCCTGATCTTGAAGGTGACGAAGCTAGGCGAGGTGTGTGGCTGCTGGAGGTTCCTCTAACACAGACACACCGTCTACGCGCCAAGGTCAACGACGGCAAACCCGTTTCTCCCGATGTGTTTGACGAATTCGATATCCCCACGGTTGCTAGTTTGCTCAAGGTTTATCTCCTGGAGCTGCCCGGTACGTAACAGTGCTCGGCAAATCTGACTCACAAAGTGAACTAATGTTATATCAGATTCCCTGGTATCTTCTCACGTTTATGAGATTATCCGAACTATTTATTCTACTCCTTCAACCGACACCGATGAGCCCTCGCGTATTGCCGCTCTGCAATCCACTCTATCACAACTCCGCCTCACCAACATTGCGACACTTGATGCTTGCATGAACCATTTCACTCGCCTTATCGACTTGACCTCTGCCGACGAAACCTATGTTGCATCTCTCGCTGGCGCTCTAGCACCTTGTATTCTGCGACCACGAACTGAGACATCTCTTACCATGGAGGAGAAGCATGCGTACCGACTGGTCAGGGACCTATTCGCCCACAAGGACGCCATCTTTAGTGCCCTTAAGCGCATGTCCATGGTCACCCACTCCACTTCTGTTGGCAGCAACAACCGGCCTCGAGCCATTAGCACTGACGAGAGCAACCGTAAGGCCCTTATGGAAGAGCGGAATAGGGCTCTGCTCGAAAAGGCCAACGCAAGCCGTGGCCGTGATAAGAGCCCTGCCCCCGGCCCCCGTGGTCACCGCCGAGACCGTAGCACTGGTGGACCAGACACCCGATTCCCTATTGCGAGCCCAACGTCGGCTTCGGCTGTTGACCGACATCGCACCAGTCTGGGTGGAGTAATCAAGCGACAGAGTCTTGAGGTTCCTGAGCCTGATGCTGCTGCTGCACCCGTTAATGGCGATGCTGAGAAGGAGAAGACAGATACCGACTCGGAGAAGCGGGATAGCCGTGATAGTACAGGACGAACACCAACCAAGTTTGTCGGTGGCAAGCGAGTTTCTACGTTGCCATCCACTCCCCCCTCAGACTCCAGCCGCGGTGTGCAGCTCGAAGACGCCCCGATGGAAGATTAGATGTACGACACGGAGCCGAGTTTCAGTCAGTGGCCGAAGGGAGACTTCCTGGTCTGACCAGATAAGCCTTCATTTGAACGGAGTTAGGGTTTGGTATACAGCGAGAGGCTTGGGTTTGAAGAAACGTCTAAAGACTCGACCGTCGGATCTACCCTGTCATGTGTATGTGTTAATGGAACATGAGCAAAAAAGAACAATCGGTGTGCTTTTTTATTGTCGCTTTTTCCCTTCTGGATCTGGTCTATTTTTGTATTTATGCTGTATCATGATATGGCGGCGATCCCCTATTCGTTAAGAGACTTGTTTCAGGACATGCAAGCCTTGGCTTGATATTATTTGCTTGAGACGATCTTGTTGAACGAGTACAGATAGAACACCCACTTTATGATATGAGAAATGAAGTCGAGACCTTTTGAAACCTATTAATATTCAGTTTGACCTCACGTCTTGAGTGTCCCTTTTATGCTACCGAATGCTCGCTCACTGAACGTCTCAAAACCGTTCGTATCCACCATTTACATCTATTTACTCTTGAATCTCAGCAACACGTTTCTTCTTCTTTTTCTTCTTAGCAACTGCAACATCACCCCCTGATGCAGGAGACTCGACGCCGCGGGCACTACTATCATCACCACCCTCGTCAAGAACTGCAGCACGCGGAGCCTTCTTCTTCTTTTTCTTTGGTTTAAGTTCTTCGCCCTCTGCTCCCTCGGCGGCAGCGTCCTTCTTGGGCTTCTTCTTTTTCTTCTTGACGACCGTGCCCTCAATATCGACGCCCTGTGCAACGTCGATGCGCTCGTTTGCGCGTTGCATCTCTAGACGGAGACGTTCAACTTCTTTCATGGCCTTTTGCATCTCGACCTCTTCGCGCTGTTGTTGTTCGTAGTCAAAGTCAGTTGATGGTTGGCCCTCAAGACTGAAAGAGCCGATGCCGCTCGAGTCGACACCAAGCAAGCCCTGCTTTGTTTTGGGCTTGAGTGCCTTGGATTTCGAGAAACTGTCAGAGTTATTCTCCGAATCGTATGACCGAAGACCTCCGCTCGCACTGCCTTCGAGAGTTTCGTCTGCGGCGATGACGACCTTTTGTCGCGGTTTCGGCAGTGGGCGTGGGGGTTGTGCAGCAGGTGTTCCGGCTCGTGATAGGTCTAGTTGCATGATAGGTATAGAATCGATATCTAAGTCGGGACCGTTGCTGCTCTGAAGGATGTTGTGAATAGGAGTCGATGAGCGAGGAGTGTCGTTGCTGGGAATGTAAAAAGGGTCGTCTCTGTTGCGCTCGAGACGGTCTGCCTTTCTCCGGGCGACGATGTCCGCATCTAGATACGTATCTTCGGTAGCTTGTTGGTACGAGCTCACATACTCCTCTGTGGGTTCGGCTATCCTGCTGATGGCCGGAGCGGACGAGTCAATGCTCGTAGGCGGAGGCTTCTGGTGATAGTATGTCTCAAACTCATCCGAATCTTCTGTCGCTAATGTGATAGAGTCGGCTTCCGACAACAGTTTTGCCAGGTTTGCATGAATAGGTTCGTCCAGGTCAAGGCCTGAGGGCACTGGAACGTTGAGCTGAGCACCCTTGGACACTGAGTTGAGTTCCCAGCCATTGAAGAGCGAAGGAATGGCCTGGGTGAGGAGTAGCGGTGGGTCCTGTTCGACATCGTCGGTCGAAGCTGGATGGGACGAAGCAGCTTCAGCCGTAAGCTTCAGCAACTCTGTAAACTCAACAGCTCGCTCCTGGACCTCGAGCTTGGGGTGTAATGCTAGCGGCTCAAAGACGTGAATAATGCGTGCCATGAGTAGTGAAACAACTGACTTCCTCTCTGCTGTCCACGGCTCACCCTCGTCTCCTACTATGGTCGCGAAAACCTTTGTAACGGCTTGAAGGGTTGTCGTCAACACTTCAGGGGTGTTCGTTCGGGGAATGAGGTGTAACAAGCCGTTTAGACCTTCGTCCGGAATAGCCAATTGTGAGGCGTATTCACCCATAATCCATGCTGCTGACTTCAATGCACCCGAAGTAATACTATATCCTGGCGGTGTATCGCTGTTGAGCTGACTGAGGATAATCTCTGCCGCCCTCACAGCTGTTGATCGCATCACCCGAACCTTGACAGCTACATTGCGCAGCTCGTCACCAATCTTCTCCGAGATATTAGCACGCGCCTTTTCTGCTGGACCCAAATCATCGTCAACCTTGCGAGATGCTGGTGCCATGCGAACAAGCTGCGTAAGGACATCAATGTACCAGTCGAAATCCAAAACACTCGAGTAGTTGTCCTTTGAGCACATGCCTAGAATCCTTCCAATGACGTCGATTCGATAGTCGTCGGGCAAAGGTGCTGTTTCGGCTTTGGGTCTTGGAACAGGCTCTGCGAACTCATCTTCTGACTCACTGGGATCATTAGGAGGAGTTCCAGGTTGAGACTTATCTCGGGTGGGCATGGATAATTTGAGCTGCTTCATGAGGCGGCTCACAACTGACACGAGGTTGTCGCCGGTCACCATTCCTTGTACCAGGTCAAGCGCTTGTATTCGGATAGTGATATCGGGACTGTCGATGCACTCCAGAATCACATCCTCTTGCTGAGAAACGAGGTAAGGATGTGTGGTGACGATCTTGTTAAAAGCTAACAAAGCAACGTATTTGACTAAACTTGGGTCAGTTTACGTCGTCAGGTCAACATGATAGTTTTAGACTTACGGTTAGGGTCGCCATCTATCATAACCATGCCTCGTAACTTGTTAACACATAGCGTTGCAATCTCGTCAGTACCCGTGTCATCGGCGTTTCCTAAGATGCCGCCCTGAATGATTCCATTGATGCACTCGTAGAGTAATGACATAGCGGGAGTAGTCCTGATGATATTGGTCAAAGGGGGCAACAACTTCCTCACAAGTCGAGGCTCCAGGGGCGTCAACGTCGCGAACTATACACGAGTTAGTATGATAACAAAGCAGCAGCAGTACAAGAGAGCCTACAAGTTTGATGAGTTTAATGGCCATCCAGTTATTACCGCCATCAACTAAGAGCTCGAACAGTCGAGGGGCCAAAGGAAGAAAGTCATTGGGTCTTCGCCAGCCAAGTTCGCAAACCACGTTGACAATAGCTGCCGTAACGCTTGGGTCCTCATCGGGGTCCATAAGCCGCTCCTTGATCTTGGGCCATGCAGCGCGAAGAGCTTCGGGATACACTAGAGCAAGTCGATACAGCGTCACCAGCGTCTTCTTGCGAATGTTCGAATGGCTGTGGCTCAACCGCGGCAGCAAGTCCTGCAGTGTCGAGAGCGCTAACGAGGGTGTAATGACGTGGGGGAGAGTCGCTATAGGGAGAGATATAACCGTCGGTGTCGTCGTGCCAAGGTCCTAGACAATCATGATTAGCTAGACACATACCAAGAAACATCCATAGTATGTTGTTGACGGACCTTCTTCAGCAGATTAGTAGCCAGCATCAGAACCTCAGTGTCGGGCCTAAAGCTCTGGACAGCTCCTAGATATCCCACTCGCTTCTGATGGTACTTGGGCGACGACATGACTTCCAGTACATGGAACGACGCCCACGACATGTCATGCCCGACCATTTCCAGATAGATGAGCTTCAGCAGCGCCGTCGCCTTGAGATCTAACCACGTAATATCAGCACCCTAGACCCCTTCTGTATAGCTTCACTCAAGTGTCAAACGAACCCATATCCTGGCTGCGAACTTCGGCGCGGCACTCCTTGAGGCTCTTCTGGATATACTCCTTCTCATTGCCCTTGTGGTTCCGTAGCCCCCGGATGAGGTCGTAAAGCGACTTTTCAAACCTGCGCGCACAGTGTCAGCGCCTTTGCTGTGTCACAATATCCGAAGCTTCAAGCTTCAATGCGGCCTACATGTTGAGAAGCTGCCCCGCGGGCGTGGGGCCGACGGTTGGAGGAGATTCTTATTTAGGTGATAGGACGTGTCTCAAGGGCGTCGTGAGGGGACGTTGGAGCAGTGCATTTCGTATAGTATCGATAGGATGGGGGGCGCTTCGTTCAGCAGCGAGCGTAGATGTCGCGTGCTGTTAAGATCCAACCTGACGGGGATGGGATGGGATGGGATAATTGGTATTGGGTACGTACAGTGAGGTGCAGTACGAGTACAGCGCGTGCGCCTTTAGGCGGTAGGTACTGAGCATGACGGAGCCATGCCACCGCCCTTGGCTCGGCGACCAGGACGGCCCGAGCTGGGGAGTGTCTACAGCGGCATGGTAGTGGGGGCACTAACAGTGACAGAAAGCCTTCAACTTATTCTCAACTCAGCTTAGCAGAGCCTCAACACCATCATCGATTTTATGTCTTGCCATTTCTCCACCCTTGTTGAAGACTCATTCTTTTTCTTCAGGACCATGAACTTCCTACGGCGGCGACAATTCGAAGAAATAATATCTTAATAACCTGCCCAAGATCCTACAATGGCTCTCCGCCTACTCCCATCGAGAGCAGTCGTCGCCCGCTCATCGGCTTCCATCTCAAACATCACCAACCTCACTTGCGCCACAACACCACTTCGCCGCCCCTTCATCACCTTCCCTTCCTCCGAGCCTCAGAGGCTGACCGCCAACCGCACTCTTCCATATCCCACCGGACCTCTTTACGATCTGATCGCCGACGTCGACTCGTACTCTTCTTTCGTCCCGTACTGCTCCTGCTCCCGAGTAACTCGCTGGTCCGATCCCGACCCCGCTACCGGCCGTCGCTACCCCACACTCGCCGATCTGCATGTCGGCTGGGGAGGTTTCGATGAGGTCTTTACAAGTCGCTTGCGCTGTATCCCTGGCGAATCCGTTGAGGCTGTCAGTGGAGAGATTGCGCCGGGGGGTACCGGACCCGATGCATCGGCTGTCTTCCGCAGCCTTGTAACACGCTGGTCCGTGAGATCGATTGCCGGACCATCATCACCACGTACCGAGGTTCATCTTACAATTGACTTCCAATTCACAAACCCACTCTACGGCGCAGTGAGTGCAGCTGTGTCCGATAAAGTAGCAGGCACGATGATTGAAGCTTTCGAGAAGCGAGCCTGCGAGAAGTTGGGCTCTCTCCGAAAGCTTTAGCATTGCGTAGACACCGCCGTCACCCTAACATAACATCCTCTCTTGATATATACATAGAATCTTATACCATGGCATAGTTAAGGTGTGCAGCTCATATCACTGAAACTAAAAGCACAGGGAGAACGGGCAAACACAACTCACTCATGTTGAAGAAGTCAAAAGCTAAATCTAAAAACAAGTCATTCTGCATACTCCATTCATTCTACATAACGCATGTCTAGGACGGCATTGTCCATCAAATGTGCTCGTCTGCCATATCCAAATAGCAATAATAATAAGATAAGGAAGAAAAAGCGTCGTCTTTGCGCCAATACCTAGACCCGTATCATCTCGGCTCTGTTTCTGCCAGAAGAAGACCAAGTCCCCAACATTGGATCGTGTTCTCTTCCCCCCAGTATCATCGTTGAACCGTATCATCGTACTCCGATCCACATGCATATAGGACAACTCGTGACGCCTTTGCGATATGAATACGCTAACCATGAGTTGGGAAAGGATCAAAATTCCGCGCCTCGGTTTTTCCATCTTGAACGATAAATCAAATAACCAAAACAAAAAACGTCGTCAAAGGGTGTTTTTGAAATCAAGCCGGCAGCCGATGCCGGTGAGGTATCTACTAACAAGTAAAACTTTAGAAAGAGAAATCAAAATCGCACATTCATCTTCTCATGATGCCATATGTAAGTAAAGCACCTCACTTCTTGCTGCTAGACCTAGATGTATGTTAGCTGTCTGTCTGACTCATCGAGAACATGACGGAAACTCACTTCTTTTTGGGAGGCTTGCCGAACAAAAATCCAGCCACGCTCGAGTGGTCCTTGGACGGCTTCTTGTGCTTGCTTGACTTGCCAGGCCCAGGGCCGACAGTGACAACGTTGGGCATCGGCTGGCGAGCGCCTGCTCCGGAGTGCCATCCAGGCGGTGGTGCAAATCCTCCTCCTGGAGGCATACCACCAGGGATTTGCATACCTGCCGGCCGCATTCCCGAAGGCATGGGACGCGGTGGGGGAGGAATAGAGCCGCCGTGTTTACCGTGTACGCCGTGCATAGGAGGTCCGCCGGGCATCTTAGAGTGCAACGGGGGCATCTTATCCATCGGCCACATCGTCATGGTGATGGCCCAATCAGGCTGAACCACCTTCTCCCACACAGAGGGCAAGATGATCTCGCCGTCAGGGCCAATGAGGTCGTAGTGGCCCTCCATGACGTGAGGGCCCAAGACATCAACTTGCATAAAAGCTTGCTTGATGAGGTCTTCCATGCCCTGGATGATTGTTAGCCATTGTGCGCATATTGTCTTGATCTTTGTAAAGTACATACCTGCCAGGTGGCGCATAGGTGGAACGGGAAGCTGAACTTGCGACCAACAGCATCCTTGAATCGGATTGGGGCTTGCTCGGCCTTCTTTTTAGATTCCTCGATCGCAACCTTCGTCTCCTCTTCAATCTTCTTCTTGAGCTCTTCGGCGGCCTTCTTCGCTGCCTCCTCAGCTGCGGCAGCTTCAGCCGCCTTTTTCTTTTCCTCTTCAATCTTCTTGAGAGTCTCAGCCTCGGCCTTTGCGCGAGTCTCTTCTTCGAGCTTCTTGAGCTTCTCCGCTTCTTCAGCAGCCTTCTTTGCGGCAGCTTCTTTAGCCTCTTGCTCGGCTCTCATGAGACGTTCAGCTTCTTCCTGGGCCTTCTTAGCCGCAGCGGCCTTCGCTTCGGCTTCTTCTTGCATGGCCTTCTCGAAACGCACTCGAGCTAGCTCTTCAGCACGCTTTCGCTCTTCCTCGTCCTTTATTCTCTTATCCTCAGCAGCCCTCAATTCAGCCTCGAACTTCAGGCGAGCTTCCCTCTCGGCTCTGACTCGCTCCTCAGCTTCCTTCTTGCCGCGCTCTTCGGCTGCCTTCAATTCAGCCTCGTACTTCAGACGCGCTTCCTCCTCGGCCTTGGCCTTAGCGTCTGCCTCTGCTTTGCGCTGCTCGGCAGCCGCCTTCATCTCGGCTTCGTACTTTTCACGAGCCTCTTTCTCGGCTTGTGCGCGTGCCGCGGCCTCGGCCTTTCGCTGCTCCTCAGCCGCCTTTGCAGCCGCCTCAAACTTCCTTCTGGCGTCTTCTTCGGCTTGTATGCGAGCCTCAGCCTCAGCCTTTCTTCGGTCTTCGGCAGCCTTCATCTCGGCTTCGAATTTTAGACGGGCCTTCTCTTCGGCCTCCGCCATAGCCCGAGCATGCTCTTGCGCTCGCTTTTCTTCAGCCTTTCGTTCGGCCTCCATTCTCTCCCGAGCAAGCTTCTCTGCCTCGAGCCGAGCCTTCTCAATTTCTTTCTTGGCCTCTTCTTGAGCTATTCTCATGTCTTCCATCCTCCGTTGGAAGGCTTCCTCAGCTTCTCTTCGGATCTGCGCCTCAGCTTCCTTTTGCTTTTCGGCAGCCTTAGCCTTCTCCTCCATGGCCTTGAAAGCAGCAATCTCGGCTTCTAACCGAATCTTGTCCGGGTCCTCCTTGGGCGGAGCGGGTGTAGCTGGTTTGGCGGGAGCCTCAGTTGGAGGAGGCGGTGGTGGTGTTGTCAGTGGTCCTAACTGCATCCCACCCATATGAGCTGACATGTTGTAATGGTGAGGCTGCATGGCACCATAATACCCGTTTTGCGGTTGTTGATGTGGTTGCTGATAAGGCATCATGTCATACATGCCTCTGCCTTCGCCGCCATAACCAGGGGCGCCGTAAGGGCTGGCTGGGTCGCCATAGCCGAAAGGCACCATCTGGTTGTTAGAAGGGTAGCCCATGTAAGGCGCCATTTGGTTCTGGTAGCCGGGCTGCTGACCTCTGCCATACATTTGACCTGGACCAGGGCGCCCAGGAGCCTGCGGGTGTCCATATGCACCACGGCCATAGGGCGCGCCATACCCACGAGGGTCCTCCAGATTGGCGGTGGGCGGCGCTGCACGATCGCGCCTAGGTCGACGGTAAGACTGATGGGGCTCTTCTTCAGGCTGATAGAGATCCTTGGGGGGACCTGGTTGACGAGGTTGTCGAGGTTGCAATTGATGAGCCTGGTGAGGAGGCAGCTGGCGAGGGGGTGGTTGATGAGGAGCTAGCTGTTGATGGTGAGGGGGGAATTGATGCTGAGGTGGAAGCTGGTGAGGAGGGAGTTGATGCTGACGCTGCGATAGGTGATGGCGATAATGCTGGTCGTGGTCGCTAGTTGAAGCGGAGTCAGACGGACCAAGACCGTCGTCGTCGTAGTCGTCGTCGTCGTATAGATCCTCTTCAGAACTGTAGTCCTGGCTAGTCTCCTGAGAAGAATCGTCGCTATAAGATGTTGTCCCAGACGCGGACGTCTCGGTTGGACGAGTACCGGACGTTGGGGCTCTGGAGGAAGGGCGTTGTTTGAGCCTGTTCAAAACAAGTGATGAGCCGTGAGATCAAGACAAACGGGCAGGAGATGAAGCCCAAATGTAAGAGAGACAAGTAAATAAAGCTAAAGGGGGCGCAGTTGAGACAACCAGAAAGGTGGATATGAAAGAGACATGAGGGGGGGGAGGGAAGGAACACAGACGCAGGCGCAGGCGCAGGCAGATATGAAGGATGGTAATGGAGGGAGGGGGACTCACATAGCAAATACTGGGTGGGATGCCCTCTACTCACGACAATCTACGAGAGAAAGCCGGAGTAAAGGCGCTGAAAGTAGGTAGGTAGGAAAAGAGGGCGACAAGCACAAGCAGACGCTCAGCTGACAGGGTAGAAACAATGCCTAGTAGCCCCCAAAGTAACAGAGCTAGACGCTGGGGGAAACGGAGGACGATGTCGTAGCCACAGCAGGAAGGGGGGAAAAAACACAACGGGAAGTGTTGGTACGAGGGTCGTGGCGAGGAAGAACGTCGAGTGAGGGGTCAATAGTCGTAAACTTGGTGAGTACGCCACCAAACAGATGACGAGGGCGTGACAGGCGAAAGGTCGGCTGGTCACGAAAGCAGTGAGACGGGGGAAATGCCTGCTTGTGAAGCTGGTGCGGAGTCGCAGAACAAGAACTGAACTGAACGATGGTGCCTTGTGGTTGCTGACCGAGGAGGGTACCAAAGTTGTAATAGAGCAAACCAAAACCAAGTGCTGTACGGCGCGGCGCACTCTAAGATCAGGCGCAAAGAGTGTGGGCGGGGTGGATTCGGGCGGCGGACGGTTGGCGGTTGTGAGGATGTGAAAGCGGCAGAAATCGATCGGCGGTGAGGGGTTCCAGATCGTTTTACTTATGGGTCACTGGACGAAACTTCCGGGCGATAGTTGGGAACGGCGTAGGTAATGGACGTAGGTTTCAAATTGAAGTGTTGAGCGTGGATAGTCAGGTGTTGTTCGCAATGAAACGAATAATAAAAACCCGCTTCAAAGCGATTCCACTGAAACGACAAACGACCGTTGTATCGCAACGGTGAAGGCTCGCCGAACGGGAGCTGTGGGTGTGCGTGTATGCACACACTTAAATTCGGGTGTGTCTTTACCGTCTAAGTTATTGAGAGAGGAAATTGATGACATCGACTAAGAACACAACGACAAGTTAGTCAAGTTGGGCACGAGATAGAAAACTGTCTAGATAAAAATCATCAAAAGTCGATATCCTGGCAAGCTAGGATCTCCCTCCCTTGCATAGGGACTAAGCAACACAGTGGCGCCAAAACCTTTTCTGCGAACCCAGTCCCTCAAATCGACACGGCAATCTGAAGGAGATTTTGGGTGGGATTCTGGGCTTGACTCTAAGAGAATAGCGTAGATTGAACTCCAGCACAGCATTTAGCGATAGCCGTTCACTGCATCGCGAAGCCATACCATGTGTCTTCATGACTGGAGTGCTGGACTTTGCTGGGCACCAAAATGTCGCTCTTGTCAGCCGCCAGGACTGGGGACACCCCGGTTCGTCGCCCTGTCGATGGAGTCCAGGACGTTAAAGGGAGACCCTGGTCAAGCAGGCTGCTAGGCTCTAGCGCTCGTTGGGCTGGGCCCGGCGGGACGCTGCCATTGGGCTGGCCATTGACTGGTCCATCGATTTGAGTGGCCGTGCTTGGAGCCGTTAAGGTCCTTGGCTCCCCAAACTCCCGGTTTATTCCAGGCTTCCGTGATCCATTTGTGCCTGTCAAGGACAGTCTCTCTGGTGGTAGGGCGTCAAGATCTGTGAATGCGGTTGCCCAACCCTGGGTGGGGGCCAAAAGAAGCGAGCCTAAGAGCCCGATGGCCCATTGTCCATCATCCATGGAAGGATCTAGAGTTGTTGCATGAAGAGGAGAGTGACAGTGGTGATGTTACAGTAGGTAGGTAGGATCGCCAGAGCCCGAAGGTAAACCAGACCGCAACGAGGTACGAGAATGCCTTAGTAGACTGCCGGTAGCGGGCATCGCCATGACATGAAAGAATGTCATGCAGTCATTGACCTGCTTCCGCTGAGCTACTGCCGGGGCATGTTTGCTTCCAGTGCTTCCAGTCGTGATCACATGGGCCATCTTTTTTGGAGTTGAGCCCACCCCCAGAGATGCATCCGAAACAAGCGGATGCGGAGGGAGAGAAGCCGTCGCTGGAGGGAAGATCGAATACGCTAACGGGAATTTTGTTACATACCGTAATAATATGAGTTGATGGCAGCGTTTGTCTGGTAAGACTGAGAGGACGCAGCAGAGATTGGATAAATATCGCCCACAAATTCCTCACAACTGAGCGTTGTTGTTTGGGATGTATTGTTTTTGTGTGAATCGGTAGTGGCCGGTTAGCCAGCTTGTTTAGCGGGTCTTTGGGGGAAGTGGTGGTGGGGTGGGGTTAATTTGTAGTCGTGTCCATGTGCAAGTCAACAATGACTTTCTGTCCAGAGCACGGATGAATTGTTTGAGTGGCCGAAAGTCTTCGAGTCAGTGATTCAATTAGGGCACGAGATGGAAGAACTTCTTCCAGTGGAAAGGAGGAAAAGAAAGTGAAGGTAAACAGGAGGCCTAGGGCCAGGCTCTTCAGCTGGGCTGAAGGGAATTCATGGGTGCCCATGGCGGTGCTGCAGCCCAACGTTACGCAGCCCTCCAGTCAAGATGTACGAGTTTTTAGTTGCGCTGCTGCTGTTGCTGGGGAGGCAGACGCAGAATTCCAGTGCCCGGACATCCATTTTTGCTCTGACCGCTAGAATGATATCGTCGTCGCCCATCAAACGAGTTAGCGCCGAGAGAGGCTTGGAATAACCAACCAACCTCACCCAACGTTAGCCGGGTGATACTCGTGGAGACTCCAGTTGTCATTCCCGAGGATATGAGCCTCTGGTGCCATCATGAGAGTTGGCAACTCAGCGAGTCTGGGATGGAATGAGTCAACTCTGCTGCCAGCTATCGACAGAGTCTTTTGCCATGTCGCAGGCTGTGCAACGCCATCGTTCAATGGCCTATCAATTTCGTTTTCAACCGTCTGCGAAATATAGAATCGGAACGGACCGAGGCGTAGGTGTCGCTACCCGGATCTGTCGTATCAAAAGTCTGAAAAGTGGTGACACTTGATCACTATCTTGAATTGAGTTAAACTGATGGATAAAAGTATGGGAGAAACCTGAGGCATTGGCAAACTGCGACCTCCTTATATCCCATTCACTGTCATTTTTCGACTTCTGTTTTCCCCTTCTTCTTTCAGTCAACGAGAACAAAGCAAACATGTCGCCTTGCAATGATCCTCTTCCAGCCCGCCGCCCTCCATTCCGCGACTGGCTGACGACGACGATATGCGCCCCATCTTCAGCGTTGAGGCCCGATAGTAGAAACCCAAGGCCAGCTCATCCCGAGACACCCACAACAAGGGCTCCGAATTGCTACAACAGGGAGCTAGAGTCAGGTACAGGTTGTTGTCTCAACTACTAGAGGTTCGCATTGGGCTCAGGTTTTACCGGTTGTTGTGTAAACATGGTAGATTGTGTTTCTTCTCACATCCGCGCATCCTAGTCTCAACTTGATACCACCCAGCCAGAAATAGCAGATGTCGGATATCAGCATTTACTGTGTACGCCGTCCCGCAGAGCCTCAACCATCCAGACGTAGCCAAGTGGACGGCGGCGAAGTAGCTGCAGTAGATTTTCGACATCGCCAGAGCGTTTCTTCTTTGATCCATTCCCTGTCGCCATCAGCCCGTGACCAATGTCATCCAGAAAGCCCAGCAAGACATTCTCGGTGGTTTGAAATCAATGGTAATCCATGAGTGGAAATCAGGAGATCCGGGGTGTCGTGATTAACCGTCGTCCCGTTCGCGCCTTGGGCGGCTTTTCTGCGAGACTCCGCTTGTCAGTGATCTATGAACAGGGTCACGGGGAACAGATATGATGTTACGCATTCAACGTGGAGAGAGTCCACTCCCGAGTTGAGAGTCTCGATGCCGATTCTGTCCTGATCACAATGAGACTCAACCCGTCAATATCTTGGCCCCGATATCCGATATTGGCGGCATAGGACATGGGTTTTATGTGCCATACGAAAGGGGACGGCAGTAATTTCATTGTTTAATGTGGTAAATTTCTGCCTAGGCACCCAACATAAACCAACATAAGGCATTAGATAGCCCAGCTCTGTGAACTCAACTTGTCTTCCTTGTCAAACTTGAATCGTCACCTACATTAGAGTCCGATGAACCCCACCGACCCGTCCTTGTATGGCGCCACGTGCTGCCCAGCAATGCCCAACTCGGCATTGCTATCTCCACCTGTAACTTATCTGTCAGGGCCGTCATAGCCCATATTGTGAATGCTCTGCCACCACCTTCTCAGGCTCAAAACGTTTTCACGATTGTAGGCGAACTAGTCCTGGTCAGGGGCTTTCGCGCACCTCATTCCACGGGAGAACCCCTCTCGTCAGGTTTGTGGTGCTTGTTTTCGCCCTATTTGTACTCCTTGCTCCGAGTCACGGCAGTCACAATGTAGCCTGCGAGCATCTCGTTGGGTTCAAGCCCCAGCGTGTGTCGTCGCTCACCGCACGACTTCTGCCGATGACTTGTCGAGAAGCTCACGGGCTGCAGCAATCTCATCTGCGTTGTACCCTTGCCACAGAGGTTCCTGTGCACCATACCGACGGACGATCTCCGCTAGCTTCTCAGTAGCCACCTGATTTAGCTTCTTGAGAGTGCTCTGCTCTGGCAGGGAGAAATCGTCGCTCTCGGACTGCTTCTTAAGCTTAGCATAATCGACCAAGATCTTATCGGTGACCTTCTTCAGACCATAGTAGCCTCGTAGATAGTCCTCGCAAAGTTCAATACTTCGGCAAAATCGTTTTACCGAGTTCGCCAGATACTTCTGAGGGGATCCATCGCTCGACTCGTTGGCTGCCATCAATGTCACCTCGCCTAGCCTTGCGTGCAACTATTGAGCAATGTCAGATGAGATCGAGAGTAAGGATGAGAAAGTTACATACATTCCACGCGTTTGGTACCAGCACAAGGGCCTCCTCCATTGCATAGATAGCTTGGGAGTACAGCCCTTGAGACAGGTAGAGGTCGGAAAGCTCTGACCAAGCCTCAGCATCTGTAGGGTTGAACTCGAGCAACCATACTAATGAAGAGATCGCTTCAGGAGTCTTTCCCATAGATCGCAAAAGAGCCACTCGTCGCTTTCCGATATACTAGTGTTTGTCAGTACGACGTTTTGATGACCACAAGACGTCATGCTCACAATGTTTGTTCCATCATGCTCTAGAATATCCTCGTATTCCTTCAGCACCACCTGAAGTTCACTGTTGCTTGTTGCCTCTGCCTCCTTAATTAAACCCTTGAGTGCCATGACGCGTTCGTTTTCGTTGCCAAAGCGCAATATCAACCTCTCCAAACACAAATGCGCTGAATCGTCGTCGCCAGTTCGAAGACATGTGATGATGAGGTTCTCGTAGATAGTCCATAGCTCAGCAGTCTCGGCAGCTGAGAAGAGTGATATCAGAGGCGAAGCTGAGAATGCCTTTGGGTTGCCCTTCAAGATGGTGGGAGCTTGTTGCGCAAGGTGGAGAGCTTCAGCAGGTGACAGCTGGCCTTGTGGCCGGGTAAGAGAGGGGGCCATATTGCTGAATGAGTTTATTTCGATCGCGCGGGTGTACTTGAGGGAGTTTCAACAGAAAGGAAGCTGTATCGGGATGAATTCGGCGTCGCGAGGATGGTGTTGATCTTCCACCTCACAATGATACAGGTCAATTGAACACATGCGACTTGATGCTACGTTCATCAGCTAGGCCAGATTGCATGTGATTGGCTAGCTGTCAAAAGCTCCTCGGTACCGGCGTATCAGAAACCCCGACGAGAGGGCTTAAGCGTTCTCATTGGTTGAAATGTCGCCCCACCCCCAAATCTTTGAAGACAAAACCCATCTTTCCACAGAAAATTCCTCGACTTTCGAGCATCCTTCATCCTCACTCCTGCATTGTCAATACTTGTGCTGTGAAAAGCACATTACTTGCGCCTGCGAGTGCATGCTTCAAGCCCATCCCAAGTCCAAGATGGTGTCTTCAGCGCCAAGTGGCGAGGCCGTCGCAAGCCCGACACAAGAATCCGTTCCTATCCAGGACATGGCCGCGTTGGACGTTAAGGATCCGGTCACCGAGGCCGTCACCGAAGCTGTCGTATCCGAGACCGAAGCTGCTGAGGTGCCGCCTCATCGATCGCATGACCCAACCAATAACTTGAAGCGGAGCGATCCCTTCCAGTTTGGTAGCCGGTATCTGAGCGAAGGAGACGATGTCTTCGAGTTCAATGCTTGGGATCACGTGGAGACTGACGATGCATACAAGGAGTATGCAGAGCAGCAGTACGCGAAACAGCGTCAAAATCCTGTCTCGGACTTTGAAAAGAGTAAGTCAACCACCCAAACTTCCATTCTGCGTTTCTTTCCCCCATGGTTTCCTGATGATACACAACCAATGCATAGTTCATCTGAATCTACTGAAGACAAACTATTCCTTCAATTCTTTCGCTCCCATCTGATCAAAAAACTACACTTTTACACTTTTTTCTTCTGCAAACTTAATCGAAGAGTTGCTAACATGACGACTCAGGAAAGTTCAGTCAGGACCCCGCTAGATGGTGGAATTTGTTCTACAAGAACAACGCCGCCAACTTCTTCAAGAATCGCAAATGGCTTCAACAGGAATTTCCTGTTCTCGCCAAGGTAATCAAAGAGGACGCCGGTCCTCAGGTCATCCTGGAGATTGGAGCAGGAGCTGGTAACACGGCTTTCCCTGTCCTGGCCGAAAATAAGAACCCGCAACTGAAGATCCATGCCTGCGACTACTCAAAGACTGCCGTAGAGGTCATTCGCAAGAATGAAGCGTACAATCCCGAGTTTATCCAGGCTGACGTGTGGGACGTCGCTAGTGATAGCTTACCGCCTGGGCTCGAGGAAGGCTCCGTAGATGTCGCCGTGCTGATTTTCATATTCTCTGCCTTGTCGCCCGATCAATGGGCCAAGGCTGTTCACAACGTCCACCGCGTACTCAAGCCGGGTGGCCTGGTCTGCTTCCGAGACTATGGAAGAGGAGACCTGGCCCAAGTCCGGTTCCGCAAGGGTCGATACCTGGACGAAAACTTTTACATCCGAGGCGACGGCACCCGTGTCTACTTCTTTGACAAAGATCAGCTATCGGATATCTGGACTGGCAAGAAGGCTGATGAGGATGCTAAAGCCAGCCTTGACGATGTCGCTGCCCCAGCTGCTGAGGGAGCTGACGGTGCTCAAAACACAAGCACAGACAAAGTGGAAGACAGGACAGAAATACCCCGGTTCGAGGTTGAGAACCTTGGTGTTGATCGACGATTGCTTGTTAACAGAGCATCAAAGCTCAAGATGTATAGATGCTGGCTACAGGGTCGTTTTAGAAAGAAATAGACAAGGATATCCCAAGATAAACACTCGATTCCCCTATGTGAAACTGCCCCCCACACTGAATCCTTGTCTTAATAGAGCAAAGTGTCGCGTATCTTGGCCCTATCGTCAGCAACAAAGCCTATGCCGTCCAGGTACGCATCAAGTCCGCCGTATTTATCGTCGAGGTGTCGTTTGAGGCCAACGATCATGTCATCAGCGGTGTGAAGCCACTCGTCAGTCAATCCAATCTCACGGATCTCGATAAGACGCTGCTCTCGCTCAGGGATGAGAGCCTCGTCACTGAGAGCGTAGTCATACTCAATGGCCGAGACGGGTACATCCAAGATCATAAGGACCAACGCGCAGATGAGACCTGTGGAAAGGTTAATCTAGCTCATGCCCAAAGTACTTTGTCATCTCACCTGTACGGTCTTTGCCTTGAGTGCAATGAACAATGGAAGGGAGAGCCGACGGGTTGGCATATAGAGATAGGGCCTCGTGAATCTCCTTTGTGGACTGATCAAGAGTATCAAGACCGAGTCCTACAAGTCCACGAGGGATCATGACTTTCTCTCCAATGATGTTGATGGCTTCAGTGCGATAACCACATACAAAGAAGCACACAACACGGCTGAAGAAAGGGTTAGGGTTTATGATATATATATGTGTGTGTGTGTGTATGTCCCTTCATTACTTACAAGAAATCCCACCACGAGAGCTGGCTCAAGAGGAACAGCTCGAATGGTCGGCCAGTGATCTTGACTTCTCGATAGTCAAGACCGGAAATCTGAAGCGGCTCGGCGAGGGCTTCATTGGATTTGACAAGTGCAGGAATACTGGACTGCTCCTTTCGCCTCTTGGCCTGGTTAAGGTGCTCAGTTCTAGTGTTTGTCAGGCCATTGTGCTATGTATTACGTTTCAGCAAACTTTACTTGGTCCTCAAGTCAATGACTGTCTTAATGCCGAGATCGCCTCTGATGAGCCGTCTATCTGAGAGGGTAGCATCGTCTAGGGTGGTCTTAGCGGTGTGTATAGGTATGTGTGTTATATGATGTCCTCACCTGGCCTTGCAGAGCGGTAGAACAAACCCTCACGGATTCGTCTATTCAGGGTAAGTCAATTCTGTCATGGATTGCTAGGGGCTATGCTTTACCTCGAGCCCAGAAACACATTAACTGTTTTACCAACATCGCGAAAATTGAGGATATTGTCAAAACCAACAGATGAAGTCATATTGTGTTGCCAAGAGACCTGTGTGCAACACAAGACGTGAAACCAGGGTTTTGGTTTTACAGAGGTCGATCAGCCGAGCCAAATGCGCCGCAAGAGATCGGAGGGTTCAAAAGCAGACGCTAAAGGACGGCTAAAACAGACTAAAAAGGCGGCAGACAGCGTCGATCTCAATATCAATACCGAAAGCGCCGAAGGGTTATTCCGAAGCTAACACAAGAGGAGGACGCACCGTTGATTCTCTGGTGAAAACTGCGACCAAGGTTTCAATTCAGGCACAAGATGTTGTTTCTTTTGTTGTGGCTTGGAGGAGAAGAAACGCACTTGATTGGCTTTGGAAGCTCTCGTATTCAGTCGATTATAGCTTGAGTTGGTAGTGTGGCGGATCATCCACAGGGTCTAGTGCCAATGGCGAGATATTCTCAAGTCAACAACAGGCTAAAAAGAAGAAGAAAAGCTGGACGATATAGTACAGTGCGGATTGATAGCGGTGTGGTGGTGGCAGTGCTACACTCGCTACGTAGTGAGACATAGAGAAGCTGAGTTGAGCTGAAGATGAGCCACGTGTGCTCTGATAAAAGACAAGAGAGGGTGTTCTTGTCCACCCAGTTAAGCCCTCAACATGACGGAACCTCTGCCGAAGAAGCTCTCCCTCTAGGACACTAGCGTCTGGTGACGTCACGGCTAGCACTATCTGGGGTAGCGCATGGCAGGCCGGGAAGGGAAAGAGCTACTGCAGCGACCCTGACGTAGGCCGGCAGCTCAAGAGGAAGGAAAGCACCGTCCGTCTCGTTTCGGGGCCAACAACGCCATTCAACTGAGAGAGGGAGCCTAACGCCACGAGGGTCTCGTTGTTAGCATCATCATCGACTTGGTAAATAAATCTTGTTCTTCCCCGTATTCTTCTTTCGTTTTTAACCCTCTTGTGTTTGCGGGAACTATTACTTACACCTGATCATACATACGACCTATACAGGTACAGACAGCATCGCATACTACAGTCCCTGCAAAGAGATAACTCATTCGGATCCACCCGTCAAGCAATTGCATCTCATACCCATGCTCAAAACGGATACGGTCAATTAACATCAACTGCGTACGATATCACGATCCGCCAAGAACCTTGGAAGCCCGCCCCGAAATATCATATCAAGGCCCTGAGCGCTGTAAAGAGTATTGTTCCTGCGCGTCGGTCGCATCATATTTCGCCAAGGCCTCATTCATTCTCCGCTCAGATACCAAGGGTTGAGCGAGCACTCTTTTGACGTGCATTATTATGCCTACCAGCACATCCCAGCAGCCAGCCATGATCCAGTCACAGCCGGCAGCGGCTCCAGGTATGTACCGACATCCTAGTGGCTGACGTTCGTCATCCGCCTGCGGCGTGGCCCAGCTGATTCTGACACACACATGCGAGTAGCCAACAATTCGGGTCGTCTCAAATACGCTGATCCCCGCGATCTTCCCAGTTACCCTTCACCTGGTCTTCGTCCTGATGGTGCCGCTGCAAGTGCCGCTGCTTCTCTTGGGTGGTCTAATCAAAAGCCCGTCGAACTTTGGAAACCCGACAAAACCTCATCAGCATCCGCAGCTGCCGCTTTGGCCAAGAATTACAAGATGACTCCATTATGGGAACCAACATCAAACTCTGCCGGTCACAAAGCCGCCCTCTTAGCTGTCGGTTCCGCTAATGCTGCGTTGAACCAAACACCAAGCCAGCAGAAGTCGCACGAAGGATGGGGAAATTCTGCTGCCACCCAAGCGTTCAACACCAATCGAGCCAACTCTATGCGACAAGCCGGTCCAAAAACCTCTGACACTTCACTACAAGGTCAAAAGTCCTTGGCTGCGGCCAAAGGGGCTATGTCAACTACAAGACGACGATCTAAATCTACACCCTCGGTTCCAGACACCGGTGCTGCATTGTCCGCGCAAACCAGTACACGACTTGATGCCCTTAGCGGAGCTGCCCTGGCGCACAAGGCAAGCCTCAGGACCAAGACACCAACAGGAAACGCAGGTGCTGTACCAGTCACTACCATGACACGCAATATGTTCACGTCCAATCCCCCAGTCAAACCGGAGGTAGACGAACGTCAGAATAACGAGCAACTTCACGCTTCAGCAGTTGCGATGGCTCGCAAGATGTACACACAACAACAGAGGATCATTGATGAGGCCAAGGAAAACCACGAACGAGATGATGATGCGGCACAGCCAAAACCGTACATCAACCTCCAAGATGCCGCATACAAGCAAGCGCAAGAACGTTTAGCGAAACTCGAACAGGAGCATCAAAAGAACCGAGATTACCAGTCATACTACGGAAATGATTCAACGCCAAAACGCCGATTTACATTGACGTCCAAGTTGCGTCGTCGATCTTCCAGCGATGGGGACGTCAGAGACCAGCAGCAGTCCGAGAGAATTCGGCAGCAAATGTCGCTCTTCTCCAACAAGCTTACAGAGGTTGACCAGAAAAAGCGTCAAGATGACCGTAACGCGCTGCTTGCAGCGGCACAACGCAACGTCAAGGCTCGACTACAAGACATGGATGAGAAGGTCTATCATGAGACTGGCAAAGTTAACCCAACTCTGATGAGCGAGTGGGAGCTCAAAGCTCATCAAGTGGCGAACGCTAGCCATGACACTCGAAATGAGAACAAGGGCAAAATCGACATCGGAGGTGGAAGGTTCATGGACCCTCACGATATAGACGCTATTGCAGCCAGGAGAATGCAACCTCTCTTGGATGATATCAACGAAAAGGCCGAAATTGAGCGCGAGCGACTTGCCACCCTCAAGATGGAGGAAGAAGCGAGGAAGGCCGAGCAGGAGAAGCAAAAGACGCGTGACCGTGAAATCAAGGAAATCACCAAGAAGCTCAAGGGTATGTTCCAACGAAAACACCTGTTTCAACACACATTGACTAATATGAGGACCAGATCAAGAGAAGCAGGAGTACAAATCCAAGAAAGCCGAGGAGAAAGCTGCCAAAGTTGAAGAGAGGCGTCAGGCTAAGGAAGAAAGGCGAGTGGCCAGGGGTGACACAGTGGTCTCGGGTGACGAGGCTAATGATGATGGCGCCAGCACTCGAAGCGAAGAGGCTGTTTCGTCTGCTATTGTCGTCCCGAATGAGTCAACTGAGGCCAATGCGTCAGCAGCAATTGACATAGAGACTAGCAGTACGGAGAGGGGACGAAGAAAGCTTAGCGACGCGGCATCGCCAACTTCCAAGGTCAAAGGATGGATCAAGAACCGGTTCTCACGAGGCAAATCTCTCGGAGAGAAGGATCGCGAAAATCAGAGCGAGAAGAGGGGAAGCTTTGTTGGTGGTGCGGCGCTTCGCGAACCTGATACGAACAGTGCTACGAGTTTGGATAACCGGGCAACTAGCATGAGGGATGTCGCCCTCGCCGGCCGTGGCACAAATGCCGAGTCAAGCGACCGAGAGCGAGATGCTGTACATGATTCGCGCGGTGTCAGCCCTGTGAGCAGTCTTGAGGAAGATGACGATCAAGTTCCGGCCATTGCCGCTCCACCAACAATCACAGATCCTGCTGAGAGGAAAAGCCACAGTCCCTCAAGGGATTCCAGATTCAGAGAGATGATTAACTAAACGTCAAGATCTGGATACAACGGGTAAAAGATACGGAGATATTGGATTAAGCTGGGTTGGAACGGAATGGAATGGATTAGATTGGATTGAGCTTGGTGTATGAGCTGGAACAAATCAGTGGAGCGTTATTTTTTATTTTTTATTTTTCCATACCAGGTATTAATTACATCAAGTTTCCGAGTTGAAAGACCTGTCCTGATGGTTGATGTGATTCCCCTCCTACTCACGACCTATGACGCGTTGTTCTTCGGAAACATCAATATTGATGTCATTGGTGAATAATTCCCGAGGGTTCCGGAAGATCCAGCACTTGGTTGATGGTTGCATAATACAATATTCAAAGACATGATGGATGACGGTGATACGAAGCTGTGTGTGTATACGACTTGCTTATTTCATGTCTGAGCAGTAAAACTTGATATCACTTGGTGTTCCATCTGTTCCAATCGTCCATATGCAAAAGCCAGCATCTGTTGTAAAAAACCAGTCTTCGATCCTAACGAACGCCATGCAAAGAAACAAAAGGGGAATCATTCCGACGTTATTCCTAGCAACATGGGGGTTTGTATGTAAAGTAAAGTTGCAAGTACACCGACGTTAAGTCATACTTGCCGTGAGTAGAGAAGACCATATGTAGTTTCGGCGGGTGTTTAAAAGTCTCTGGGAGGGGGACCGTTCTGGGCCATCTCGACATCGTGACGACCGTCGGCAGGCAGATTACTGCGCGAACGGATACTGGGGCTCCTGGAGACAGAGAGAGCAGAGGGCACGTAATGGGACTTCTGGAACCTTGCGTCAGGGCGCTTTGTGCGGACGGCAGGGTAAAGGTCGATGACGAAGGAGACAGCGTAGAAGGTGAAGATGAAGGAGATGGTCCATTCGAGAATGGCAGCGGCGTTGAGGCTCTTTACGCGGCTGCAGACACCAAAGGCGACGATGAGGGCGACCTCGACCAAGATAAAGGTGAGCTTTACCCAGAAGGAGAGGCGAAGGACGCGGTGTTCACGGTAGTCTAGGGTCGGGTTGTTAGTGGGAGTAGAGGCGAGATAGACAGTGAGTGACCTACTGATTCCGAGACGTTGGTACTCCCAGCAGATAAAGACAGCGGAGATTAGGTAGCCTCCAATAAAGAGCGCCAGAAAGGTGTTGTGCAGTCTGCTATACTTGCCCGTTTTGAAGATGGACAGGCAGATAAGTCCGACGGTTCCAACGGTGGCAAAGGCAATCGAGAGGGCGCTGAGGATCTTCTCTACGAGGGTCGAGTTGGGGACAAGACGACGGCGATGTCGCAGCCATCGCTCAGAGAGGAACGCGGCGTCGAGGAAGATGGAGGTCAGGACGCAGCCGACGATGAAGAGAGGCTGGAGACGGCCGGCGCCGACGTTGGAGATGTAGGCGATGTCGGACTTGCGCGATTGCGTGGGATAGCGACGGCCGTGTTGGTTGACCTGCCATTCCAGGAGGAGACCGAGGAGCATGCCCAGCCAGACGAGGCCTGAGATGACGGGGAACCACTGTAGATGTCAGTGAGTGATCGGTGCAAATTGGGGGCAAGTTTTGGCGTACCCAGTAAGAAAACACGCCTTTTACAGCCATTGTGGGTTTTGGGTTGTGTGGTGATGTTGTGATGTTGTGATGTTGTGGTGGTGTTTTGCTGGCCTCAATGCGACGACCCACGGTCCCTACTGTTTGCCAAGAAGGAACGAAAATAGGATGGAAGAAAAGGAAGTAGGCCTGGGTATTATAATGTTATGGGTCTCTAACAAGCAAACATACGTAACTTGTGGTCGTCTTTATTTCCAAGCTTTTCACGGCCGGGGGCTAGTGTTTTAGTTAACCTCCGATGATCATCGCGATTGTGCTCCACCCGCACTTCCAGTGTCTCTCAGACCCAAACGCCGAAAGACGATGGACGTGTCCGGGCCAAGAATGGCTCGGGGCGTTGCGTGGCAGTGAGATTCAGTCTACGAATTGATAAAGATGGAGACAGTGACAGTCAACTACGAAACATCAGTGAAATCAATCGGTTTGGGGCTGTAAGCGAATGACATCATCCCGCCGTCGTTACATGATTGCATCATACTCCTTGATTAGACTACTACGTAGTCCGTCACAGCCCAAAATGAGCCTCACCTTGTGGAGACCGTCAAGGGGGTCCTCTGACAAATACAGATGAATCATGAGCTGAAGCACTCATGCTCGTCCAATCAAATCAATCAAGCAACATTACTGCAAACCACTCTATCTCTAATCCCAGCGACGGTTACCGTGATAGTGGTTGTAGGGGCTGCGATCACGAGAATGCCACTTGGGCGGCGACTGCGTGGGATACTTGGTGGGCTTCTGGAAGACGACGCCCTGGTAGAAGGGCAAAGACTGCTGCTTCTCCCAACCCAACTCCCGGTCCCTCTGCTTCTGCGCAGCCAGATAAGTCCTCGTGCTCTGCTCCTTCAGCTTGTTTCTGTAAGCGCCGAACGGGTTCTCGAGGTAGTGGTCGTTACTGGGTTCCAGTGAGTGAGTGTCCTTGTCAAAGAAAGAAGCGTCCTTGTGGTCACGAACATTAAGACGGTGGTAGTGAGGATCGTCCTCATGCTTGCGCTCGTAACCGTGCTCATGCTCATGCTCATGGACGTGCTTGTGCTCGTAGTGATCCTTGTGGTGATGCTTATGGCCATGGAAATGCTCGTGGTGATGCTTGGAGACCTCGGTATTCTTGTCTTGATCCTCGTACTTCTTCTCGCGGCGGCTCTCAGGTCTCTTGTAGGAGCCCTTGTTCTTGAAGTCCTCGCCCGTGATCAGAGGAGTGTATATGAACTTCTCAAAGGCCTGCTGGACGCTACCCTGGGTGCTGCCATCGTTGGCACCCTGCTTCTCCATGACGGACCTGAGAGTGTCCTTGCAGTTGATGCGGCGACCGAACTCATAAGTCAAGGCCTGCATATCAAGTCAGCATGGAAGGATAATTGTGTCACCTCAGATAGTTGACTCACATAGTTGGCGACACGAAGACTGTTGATACCAGTGAGGATAGGGCGGTCAATCTCACCCTCCAGGTACTTGCTCTTCTGCCTGAGAACCTTGAGCAGACGGATGAGAGCATCGGCATACTTGGGCAAATATTAGCACCATCCCTGGGCCCCTGCTCGAGCTGGGTAGAACTTACATCGTAGTAGCACTCAACAGCAGTGGCTTCCTGCTCGCAGTTGAAGCACTTGCGGAGCGTAGTCTTGTCGGTGTACTTGTCGTACAGATCAAGGCTATACTCAAGCTCATACATGTACTTAATGACTTCCTGTGAGTCAGGGGTTAGCCTTGCCAGAGAGTCAGGTTGGATGAGTAGATCAACTCACGTGCCAGCAACCCTCATCGTTGCCGCAGTCCCTGGTCTGGGCAACATGGATCACCCTCTCCACCTCATCGGTGAGTTCATGGAAGTCCTTGCAGGTCCTCTCCGCAGTCAGGGTATGGCAAGGCTTGACGGGATGCTTGTGGTGGTGATGATGATGGATATGCTTGTGCTTGCGAGTCTTGTGATGGTGCTCAGCCACACCGTGATCATGCTCCTCGTCCTTGTGGCCGTGGTGGCCATGATGCTTACACCGGCCGAAGCCGGAGTCGTTGTCGCTGTTCTTGAGGTCTTTGAAGCTGGTTGGCAAGATAAACCCAACAGCAGCGGGGACCGCGCAAAGCGCGACGAGGGGAAATACCAGTCTCATGGTCAGGGTTGTCCAAGAGAAAGAGAAAGAAGGCGGCCGCTTTAGGATCAAAGGCTATGAACCAAGAAGGATACCGAGATCAGAATCATACTCAAATCATGGACCGAAATCAATCTTAAATAGACCGATCGCCTGTTCACATTGTCCATTATTGGCTCCAGGGGTATAGGATCTATGATACTGTCAAGAAAGCCGCGGGCTGGTGAATATGAAGTCTTAGTGGCTAGATATCCCGCCATTGAGCAGTCCTCTTCACTCGTGGCCATGACGGTGACTTGCTGGCTTGAAGCAGTAAACGGGAAAGAACAAGTTAAACTGTGTCAACATGATCACAGGCTCATCGTTCTCCAGTTTTCGCATCCATCTTTCTGAAGACATCGTCAACGCCAGAACTTTGAGACTGGTCATCGAAAGATTCCCCCTCACGAGGCGTCCATGCAGGCGCTTTATCAGTGCCAATCACGACAGAACCACCGAGATCCAGCATCTCTGTGATCTCATAGCATCATGGTTCCTCGAGTTGTAGTCCTCCTCATTACCTCCCCTTTCCATCGCGAAGAGCGCGCTTTGCTCTGGCAACCGACTTCGGAGGCGCCTATGTCCTTGATAAAGGGCCGAGGGCTCTATCGCCACTTGTTTCTGGGCAGCATATCTCGGCTCAGAATACAGTATCATAACATCATCGCGACGCGTACTATTGATTTCTCAATGCTGAAGGAAAGTGACGAGGAAGAGACGAGATGGGATAGAGAAAGATGCGTATCCCAGATATCTCGGGATCGGCAATGACAAGCGCCGATGCTCCGATCTCGAATTCCCGATAACGATAAGCTTGCTCTTAAGCTTCCTCCAGACCAACGACTCGATTTAACTACACCAAACACCAGATACCAAACATCGAATCAGACCAGACTCTCGCGCATCACAGCGCAGCCACTCACTGGAGCGCCTGTAACTCCCCACGGCCTGATACCCCCCTGAGGGCCTTCTACCGTGCTTCAGCTGGCCATCCAGAATCGCTTTGTTCTCCAACCAACATCGACATGGCGCTCTCACCAGTTGTAACACACACGGCCGAGGCCGGTCATCCGCAAAGTCTCGGGCGCGCAATCTCATCACCTCTGAAGAATGTCACTTCGCAAACATCTTCGTCCAATGGAACGCCCATGCCTCCTGTTACTTCCGCGCCTGTGCAAACCACTATCCCCACAACACTTGATCTTGCCGAGCAGATGAACGATGAAGAGAAGCGGAAATATGTCAAGGGTATGCTACCTCCATCTTCTCAAAGCTGGTGTTCTAACAGCATCCAGGCAAGAAACTAGGTGAAGGTACCTACGCCGTCGTCTTCCTGGGTCACCTCCGCTCAAAGCCCACCACCCTCGTCGCCATCAAGAAGATCAAAGTCCAGAAAGAATACGACGAGGGCATGGCCCCCGATGCCGTCCGCGAACTGAAGCACCTCCAGGAGCTCTCCCACCCAAACATCATCTCTCTCCTCTCCGTCTTCTCCTCAAAGGACCAGAACCTCAACCTTGTCCTCGAATATCTGCCCCGTGGTGATCTCGAGATGCTCATCCGCGACACCGAATCCGTCCGCTACGGCGCTGCAGACATCAAGACGTGGATGGGCATGCTCACCCGCGCCGTCTGGTTCTGCCACGAGAACTTTGTCCTCCACCGTGATATCAAGCCAAACAACTTGTTGATCGCTGATGACGGCGAGGTCAAGCTTGCTGATTTTGGTCTTGCGCGCAGCTTCGCCGATCCCCACCAGCTCATGTCCTCGCGCGTCATCACCCGCTGGTACCGCCCCCCCGAGCTGCTCTTCGACGCAAAGCATTACAGCGGTGCTGTTGATGTCTGGTCAGTCGGCACTGTCTTTGCCGAGCTGGTTATGCGCGCGCCCTACCTCCCTGGCAACACAGATCTCGACCAGGTCCGCCTTGTCTGCGAGCTTGTCGGCACTCCAACTGACGATAACTGGCCCGGCGTCACCAAACTCCCCGGCTACGCCGTCCCTGGACAGCATCCCGTCCGCGGCAAGGATTGGTACGAGATGCGCTTCGGCACCGTGGGCTCCGACGGCGTGGATCTTCTCATGAAGACGCTCATCCTCGATCCCAAGAAGCGCATCACTGCCCGCGGTATGCTCGAGCATCCTTGGTGGCACTCTGAGCCCAAGCCTACGCGGAAGCAAGATCTGCCTCGAAAAGGCGGCACAGGAGCTGATGACAAGATGGGCGCCGATCTCAAGCGACGACCGGGCGTGATTGAGGACGATAGAGGGTCCAAGGTTGCCCGCAAGCTTGACTTTGGCGGCATGAGATAGAAAGGGGTAGATCAGGCGTAGATATCGCGGGTCTTGATGAACATACTGCATATGATTTTGCTGGGCATTCTTTGGCGTTTGGATTTGTACAAAGGAGGGCAACATGCAACATTTGGCAAAAGGGACGCGGCTTGGTTCCAAACGGGACATTTTAAACATTAGATACTGAGATCCGTTCATGCTCATAAATTTGAGGCCATTTACATATCGTATCTCTCAACCAAACGCTCGCTGTCTGCATATCCTCGTAATATCGACATATTTTCCTCGTAAATATATCCAGACGAACAGTTCCGTTCTATTCTAGTTCCTCACATAACGACGCATTCCATTCCATACATGGCTCTCTCGACACTCTTCCTGACCTGGTACCAATCTGCTCTTCTCTGAGCATACTCGTAGACTTCCTCTGCACGAAACACGCCGCCAAAGCGATCGCCGTCAGCAATGACTGTCGCCATCTCGCGCGCGTGCCGAGGATCGATAAGGAAGATCTGACTTAGCTCGCGCAGAGCGGCAAAGTAAGCAAGCAGATCCGCGTTGCGCAGCGTGCGGATGTACTCATAATAGATATTCATGTCGGCGATGAGAGTGATTGCGCCATCGGTGCTGATGCGCTGTCGTTTGAGATGTTTGCAGATGGCGGTAAAGAGACGCAGACCAACCTCACCATTAAATACATCGAGCATGGATTTATCAGTCGTACCAACGAGCATCTTAGTATGCGACGACACGAGCTCAACGATGCGCTTGGCTGTGGCCGTGGGACCGATATCGGGCTCTGCAGCGGGCATGGCAGGCTTTTCCACCGTGTGTGAGCTTCCGCCAAATCCAGACCCAAAGGCGGAGGACGACGATGGGGCTGAAGGGTCGACGGGGTTGTAGTCTGTGGGCGGTTGAGTTGTTCCTTGAAGATACTCGACCTCGTCCATCAGAACATCAATACCCTTGTTCAGACCAGCTGCGACACTCTCATCGAGCATCTGCTCGAACTTCTTCTTAGCCAGGCCTGCTGGATCCAAGAAATCATTGCGGTCAGCAATCTTGGGAGCTGCGAGCTGCTGCTCGTAAAAAACGTCAATCATCTGCGAGATTAGATCTCCAACATTGACAAGCTCAATGAACGTAACAAGCGGTGCCACGCCAGCTTTGTTATGATCACTGACCTCTCGGGGGTTATAATGTGAGAGGTGGTCGACAGCCATGTCGAAACCTGTTTTGACATGTTTCTGTCCTAGAATGCGTAGCAACACCACGAATATACTCGCACACTGCTCTCGTGCTTCTCCGCCAGCTTGTCCACCGAGACTAATAAAAACAGCAGCACGTCCCAGACTGGTTTTAGCAGCGTGCACCAGGTTGAGCGCCACCTCAATACTGAACAGCGATTTGATACCCTCGAGCTTGGACGCCATGATAGCCGCCTTAGCTGCAAGCTCGTCAGTGGGTGCCTGGGCCGGTAACGGACTTCTTGTGCCGTCAAGCCCAACACTGGGAGTCTCGGGTCTTGAGGGCTGAGGGGTAAGTGTCCCAGACCCATTCAACTCTTTTGATGCTGATAATGTTGGTTTCGCTGATGAAGGCTTGTTCCCTGTAAAGGGTGATCCCATGGGGAAGCTGGGAAGCACTGTAACAGGCATCATGACAACCTTCTTGAAAGAACTTAAAAAGTCCTTCTTATCGGCCGAGCGGTTGATGTTTGACATGTAGAAAGACTCTAGAGACGAATCCTGTTCCGATAGCTTCTTCTCCCAGCTAGCCACTTCTGTCTCAGCATGATTGGTGAAAAACTCCAGCTCAGCCTGGAGGTATAGGTCCAGGTGAGGTTCGAAGACGCGTAATGAGAGCTCCTTTGCCATCTCCTTGACATCTCGCTTCGATCCCTCGGGAGGCGTAAGGGATTGGAAGAAGAGCAGTGTCTGCTCAAAGATGCCGGACACGGCTTTGAGGTAGGCTTCCATACTACGTTCATGGGCTTCGTCAAATAGTGGTGTCGAATACTCCATGATGATATCCTCCCTCACCTTTTCCACAAGAATCCAGAATACCTTTGCCGGTTCGGGAAAGATGCGTTCCATTACCGAAGCTTGCTCATTCACTTTGGCAAGCAACATCTCGAAGAACAGTCGTGAAGGTTCCAGTATAATTTTTTCGTCGTCTGTCGCTTGGTTGAGACAGTCCATAGCGTTTACCACCAACAGCTCATCATCGTTGAAAATCGGATGCTTGTGAATGAAGAGATCTACACCTCCTGTTGCGCCGTCGAGCATGTGTAGGACATGTGCATAGCGGTGCATTCGTCCATCAACATCCCAGAATTCGTAGCCTTGCTCAAACTCTCGAAGAACAGCGCTTTCAAATATTCCCATCATGGTCTCGAGCTTCTCCTCTCGCTCATGACATCCTGGTGACCAATCGCTGTGGGCAAATCTCTTTAGATTGGCGAGCATTTGCGCTTGTTTCTCTGGGTCGCGAAACGCCTGGAAGATGATAGGATCCGCATGAGACTTTGCCTGCGCAAGGTCAAAGTAGAAGGGCGCCAGTGCAGCATAGATCTTTCCATACTCATGCCTCGCGCCGCCTCGTATGCTCCGTACTTTCTTGAAGACATCCAAATATGCCGCCGGATCTTCAGCGGGGTTCGTTGAAGTCCCCACCGCCATTGTCTCGAAACCATCACGGATGTCCGCCACAGCGCGGTTCTTGGCCTCTTCTAACGACGCATCGAATAGTGTTGTTCCCGCAGGCTGCGCAGGGGCTGCGATCCCTTTGGCCTGTTTTGTCGCTGCATTGGCTGTCTCTCGTCTTCGTCGCACCGCCTCCTCGAATCGACGTCGAGCCTCGAGTTCATCCCAGCAATCCATGCTCTTTAATCGAGAAACCCATCTCGTGTCATCGTAGACCATATCTCGCATGCGGTGAGATGCGCGGGCAAAGCGCAGCTGGTCGGCGACAGGCAGGTAGTCGATAATCGTCACCAGGATCTCTAAGCATCATGTTATGTTAGCCGCAGACACTAGATCCAGTAACTGCAATGTTTTGCATACCCGCTGGAAGGTTGGCTTTCGTGTCAAGCATCTCAGTCGCCTTGAGAGTGCTGAGGATGCTGCCACGATTGGCAGCACCCGTTTTGGACCTATACATGGTTGAAGAGGTGTATGTATCGCGGTTTCGGTCGTGGGTCTATGATTCCGTGTTGTCGCAAGCACTTTACTTCCGCCTTTTCTTCCCGTAGTTGTCGTTTATCGATTGATTCCTCTGTGGTGCCATAAGTCGGCGCTCAATTCTTTCATCGAGGTGATTTGGTTTGGTCTAGCATGTGGCAGCCGGGCTGTCCATATAAAGCGACACCGGCATTGGACGACTGTTCGAGTATGGGAGTCGTTGACGAGAGGCTGCGTTTTGTCGTTTTGTGGCTTTATGTGATGAGTTTGATCGGAAAGCAACGCTATAATGAATTAGTTGTAAGAATATGGATTCGTTGGGTTGGGTCATGTTATATGTGTAGAGAAGCTGCTGGTCGGTCCTGCGGTTCTAGCTCTGACAGGGGATGTTGCAACCCACCCACAGATGCCCCGCATTGGCAATGCACTGACGCTTACCCTGTATCATTCAACTTTCGTACACTATGCAATGATACAGTTATATATGTGATAGATATCACGATCTTGCGACTTATTAATAACGAAGTTAGATGATATACTGAGAGATTCTGAAAGTTGCTTAGGGTGTTGGCGACAATTTATATCATCAAGATTGGTTATCGGGACGCCGTTTGAGCAAGCTACTTAACATCATTCCATCATTCATCCAATGCTGCTCATAAATACTCTATTTCAATTTTACCCTCAAAACTCCATAAACGCCTTCAATACCATACCCAATGCCTCCCCAGAAGGCAGGTGATGGCCCACCTGATACACAACGTTCGTAAGGATGTCCCTACCAACTCCTCCAGCATGCGAACACCATCTATGCTATATAACCCCTATTTGCCATTCACTCGAGAAAGGTGAAGAGATGGGTATGCAACACATTCATAGCCCGAGTGGCATCCCTTGCGCTTATCACGCAAGAGATGTTGATCTCACTGGCACCTGTTGATTTGATTAGTATGTTGAGGATCAGGTCGTTTAAATCAGGAATATTACATACCCTGTGAGATCATCTCAAGGTTGACGTTGTGTTCACCGAGAGTAGAAAACATGCGACCTGCAATACCGACCATGTTCTTCATCTCAGCACCCACCAAGCTCAGAATAGCCATATCGTTGAGCACACTCACGTCACCACACTCTGCAAGTTCCTTGGTAGCCTTGCCAAAGGCCTCAACCTGCTGGCTGCTCGAATGGATGGCCATGGAGACGTGCACCTCAGAGGTAGAAATGAGGTCGACAGAGATAGAGTACGTGTCAAGAATGGAAAAGACGCGGGCGAAGAAACCGTGCGAGATCGATCTCTTATTCGAATGCACGTTGATGACGCTGATGTGATCCTTGATGGTGACGGCAGTAGGTCGCTTGGGTTTCTTGTGGTCGGCCTCAAGCTTGGGAGAGCCGCGTGTAAGTTGATGGCTAGCCGAGCGCATACGGTCAGGAACAACAATAGTGCCATTGCCGCGCGGATTCTTCACATTCTTAATGCGGATAGGGATCGGCGGCTCGGCGCGAATGACTTGATCCATTGTAAGATGGTGAATAACCTCTGAACCGTAAAAGGTCAGCTCAGCTGCTTCCGAGGGCGTTATGGACGAGAGCAGGCGTGCCGTGGGCACCTTGGAGGGATCGGCTGAGAAGATGCCATCAACCTCCTTCCAGACCTGCAGCTCCTCGGCCTTGACACCCACGGCACAGAGAGCGGCGCACAGGTCAGTGTAGCCGCGGCCGATATCGCCGTCGATGAGACTACCAGGTACATTTCCAAAGAAACCAGTGACGACAGGGACGCGGGTCTCACAGGCGGCGATCTTGCGGGTGAAAGCCTCGGAAGCAGTGCGGTAGAACTTGTCGTCGAGTCTGCCCGCAGCATCATAGTGAAATGAGTCGCAAAGATCGACATACTCGGATTCGACGCCCTGGTTGGTGTTAGTGTAAGGGGGTTTATGATAACCAGCGCAGCACAAGCCAAAAGGAACACTTACCACATCCTGCAAAAGCGCCGCCATGAACCGACAGCTCAGCTTCTCACCGAAACTAATAACACGATCCTTTGCTCTTGAGTTGATCTCGAGGTTGAATCGCTTGGCAGCCACAATGTACTCGACCAGCTCTTGACACTCATCCTTGATAGTCTGCATGAGCGTCTCACGCAGAGACTGACTTTTGATGAAAGCCTCAGCAGCAAAGACATGGTCGTTGCAGATATCGAGCATCAACCCACGGGCCTGCTCGACCAGTTCATTCTGCTGCTCCTCGTCGATGGCCATGGCGGCGCCAACGCCTCTGAGCTTGCCATAGACGGCGAGTAATCTATCTGACGGTTAGCCCTTGGATGACGCCAATTGCCTTTACAGACAGAGTCCGTATATAGCAAACATGTAAGCAAAGACTTACCGGCTGGTGGTGCCCTCAGCTTTCTTACCCGTGCTCCTTGCAGAGCAGACGACGATGACTCTGTTCTGAGACAATGTGGCTCTATCGGCGGGGTTAGACACGACACATCCAAATCCCAACTTTTCTCCTTGTTCTTTAGAGGGAGTCATACCTAACAATATCTTTTGCAATCTAACAAATTCCATGTCAGCAACGTACATAAAAACACCAGACTAATGCTTCTCCGACGACCAACGGAGGATAACAAACCTTGTCCGGAAACTTGCCCACGCTGGTACCGCCGAATTTCTGGACGACCCAGCCCAGAGAGGGCGAGTTGCTGTGTGAAAGACTTCCCATGACTGCCCTGTGATATAATATATAATAAAATAAAGTAAAATAAAGAATTAAAGTCTCTCAGCGTGGATCCTCTTCTCTTGTTATTGCCACCACAGACAAGGCTGATATCGAGAGAGTTGATTGATGGAGGTGGAGTTCCTTTTTCCCCCCCGGCTGAGTAACAGAGCGAGTGAAAAAATCTCAATTGAGGCACTAATAAGGCACCGTCTGCGTACCCGTACCCGTACCCACGGACAAGCGCCGAGTCACCTCCGGATTCCTCGAATCAGCACCCACTTGGTATGTAAATTGAGGTAGTCAGGTAGAACCAAACAATCGTAAAAGGCGTGTAGATAGTAACGCGTCGACAACGTCAACGTAGGTCCGTGTAGCGCTGCTGTTCAAGGTGGAATTCCTGAATACGGGCCCAACCGTCTGCTGTAAAAGAAAAAGAGTAAGATCGGACTTTAATAGAACGTGTGCTCCCAAGTTATAGATATAAATACCCAAGACAGGATATGAATACAAGGTGCAGCCGTCCGGGAACGGAGCCAAGGTTGCAACATGATTGGATGCGCTCACCGCATATCAACAATAAAATGCGCGCTTCCCAGTCAGCAATTGACCAAACAGAGTGCAGCAATATCATACCATGAATGGAATGGAACAGCCGGTCAGTCTTAACAATAAATAAATAAAACAAGACCGAAGTTACCTCCGAGTAACAGCTCATACTCAAGCACAAGGGTACGTCTGTTCTTTGTGCGTATGACTCGACCTTGGCTTAAGGCTCCGTCTTCGGCTTTGTCGCTCTCCTTTCCTTCCCGTAGGGCCCCGGGGATCTCACATGTTAGCCAGGGTAGATAGATAGCTGTGGGATACGCGCAGATACACATTGACTCTATGGATGGCGAAGTCACATCTTGAAAGTTCATAACTCACAATTCAACCAATCAGGTTTAAAACTCAAGGTTTGCAACCTACCAGCAGCACACGTACGCAATCCGTTCAGTTCCCAGATGCATTAATAACATATATACTTTGAAACTCTGCTAGAGTGCTGTAATCTGCATCATGACGGCAGCTCACGTTCAAAACGGTCCATCATGTGTCCGGTGGCTGCCTGAGACCAAACGCCTTCGTTACGTGCTTGATAAAGGGAAACTCCTTATCCCATGTAATATTCTGTAAACGCAGAAACAGCCAAACAACCAATCTATCCAGCACGTCTCGGTATACCAACCTCTCGCTCCCTGTTTCTCCATCGTCTTCTGGTGGATCATCATTTCTTCGTTCCGTCATTCCGCAGACACCCTCTGGGAAGTACCGAATACTGTATTAAATCGCCCAAGGGTATTGAAGTTCCCAAAAATCCTAAACGCCAGTCCCGTATCAGCTCGACACCAAACAATGGCTGCTCTTTCGGCCGTACTCCAAACTCTCACAGTCCGTCCGGAGCAAAGTCTGACCCCGTCAACAGCGCATGCTCCTGGTTTTCTGCACCAGGGAAGCCAAACTTGTCCATGGGAAACTCGTCCTCCGGTGTCCTTATCCCGATCCCACTATCATCATGTATGTCACCGCCACTGATAACCATCGAGTTTTGATTGACTTTGTTGGCTGGCGGGAATGGCGCACGTTCTCCTTGGTTTTGAGATGTGTTGTTCATGTTGAGTTCATCGCTGCCACTGCTATATCGGGAATTTTGTCGGCTCTTTTCTTTGGCTGCCTGAGGGGGGGCTGATGTAGTTGTGCCGGTTGTGCGGCTAGTTTTCTGCTTCATAAATCCTCCTTGTTCTACCAAGAAGCAGACCATTTCATCTACCCATGTCTTCGTCACCCACCATGAACCGAAGCTCTCACCTCCCGTAACGGTGATGTCTCGCATGACTGCTGTTCCGATGCGCTCGACGCACCACATAATATCAGTAGGTGAAGCATAGGGAAACTTTCCGGGCAGGCTTCGAAGAAATGTAACCCAACGATCCAGTACATTCGACCCAGACTCGCTTGCATTACTATCCTTGTCCAAGGGACGTCCGTTGCGCAATAACATATCTCCGTAGAGGGTAATAGATTCCATCTCCCACGGCACATCGCCAGGATCAAGAAGAGTTCGGATATCGTTGAGTAGCAAATTCACCACATCGTCCATAGCCCGAGTTGGTACGCATTCAGCAAGTTTTCGGGTTTTGACGGTAGTGATCCAATCGATGTACATCTGATCGCGATTCGCGGCATTCGAGAGCATGTTGGCCGCAGCGTGAGCAGTCAAGTTGACCCTCAACGCCCGATCTAGAAGGCCAGCGAAAAGGGTTGCGGGGCCTTCCTTGGCACGTAAAACATGCTGGGGCTGACCTTGAAAAGACTCGCGGATATGAAGAACTAACCTCTGCGAAATCTCCCTTAGGGTTGATAGTACAGTTTTTGGAACAACTTGGAGGGTGAGGGAGGATACAATCTTCATCATGCGCTGATAAAGCACAAAATCACATTCCTCGATCCAAGGGGCCAAAGCTTCGTTACTAAACAGCTTTTGCACAGGCATTGTCAATGTTCCCTGGAAGGAGGTGTAGAGATGGAAGAATGTCTTCCCCTTGCAAAATCTGATACACTCCACTAATGATGTGCAGTGGGAACGGTATAAGGCTGACAAAGACTTGGCAGCGTCTGGATCGGTTCCTTCAGGAAGGAATAGTTCGATAGATGGAAGAGGAAGAGGATCCGAGAGGTCGACAGGGTCCTCGTATTCGGGAGGAAAGGCAAACTCGATCTGAGTTTTTGTCGTCGTGGAGTTGAGGTGATCGATATTTGGAACATCGGGCTGGTTGTACAAGCTATGGGATCGAAAGCCAGACTGACGCGGCGCGGTAGGAGGTTTGACTTCGCTGCCAATGTGAGGAGAGGGCAGGGCGCCTTGGCTCAAGTTGACACTCGGTTGAGAAGGAAGGGTACTAACTCTTGGTTAGTAGGCACACCCGATGAAAGCCCAAGGGGAGAACGTACTTGAAGCTAGTGAAACATGTAGCCTCAGACGCAGACCGCACTGGTTGGGCTGAAGGTTCCTGAACTTCTGGCTCATCTTCAACGAGAGTGAAGTTGACATAATGGTATTTAGATTCTCCTCGAACACCGAGTCGCCGTGTCTTGAGGCCAGGAAATAAAACCCGAACGAGCTTACCGAAGCTGGCAGGGTTGAGTACCGTTATTCTTTCGTTGGCACATCTCGACGCGTAGTTGGCATATACTCGCCCTCGGGGAACAGAGCCTTTGCCCTTGGAACAAACGGAATTGATCCTGATACGGTCAGCATAGGTACAATTGCAACAAGATCCATCACATACCAAAGCATGGCGAATACTTGTCGGGTTCGCTCTGAGTTGGGGCCTCGCTCGTTACCATGGAGCTCGCCCGCTACGTCTTGAAGGCTGCGATGCCTGTTGACACCAAATAGTTGTCTCATCTCAATCTCATTGTTTGCACTCGATCGGGTTGATGCGGGCTTAGCGGGTCCAGCCATATTGACGATTGAATCGCCCTCGTCATTATCATCCCTTTCCATCATCTGGCTATCTCCCTCGGTAAAGCTGGCATTGTTGCTATACTGTTCAGCAGGAAGTGGGTGCCGTTGAACGTGATGCCTCTGCTGATATTGCAATGGGTGGCCCATTGGAGCACTCATTGAAGCATCCATAGAGAAATCCGGTGCCCCCTGAAGATGTGGTACTTGCAGCATCAACTCCTCTGTCGACATCTGGCCACCACCCATCTCCTTGACGTGGCCATGGGCTTGAGCGTGCGCGTGTGCATGGGCCTGAGCCTGAGCCTGAGCATGGGCTTGTTCGTTGGTCATCCATTGCCCCCCGTACATTTCCGAGGCGTCGGCGAAGCCAGAATGGTCGAGGCTATTGAGTGAAGCTGTCGATGCCTGAGATAATGGGCGTCTATTCGATCTGGCCGAAGCGCGGGTAGAAGGTGGTGGTACTTGACCTGAACCTGAGATGTCCACTGGGGATCTTGTCAATACATATGAACTTTCGTTGAGCGGAGGGGAATCGTGTATTGGCAGAGCCCTAAATGGGAAAGAAGCGAAAGTCTTTATATCGTGACCGAGCGCGTCGTTTTGTTGAACACCCGACACGTAAAGTAGGTTTTGTTTTGGGTTCAGGTTTGAGGGTAGAAAAACAGGGAGGAAGTGAACTCACGCTGCTCCATACTTAGCTGATCTGTGTTGATTAAGGTCGGGAGTCGAGGAATTTTGTGGGCTCAAACAACAAACATTGGCTGGGGTCCAGATGCGCCAGGTCAATAACAACGAGCCTCGACTGGGAAAAGGCACATCCACGGACGCGACAAAGTATTAAAAAAGGCCACAATAGCTGATTCGAAAGAAGATAGTCCAAATGATGCCGCGCAGGGAGCTGCAAGGGTATATTTGGCGGGCGCTGAAGGTAGCAAAAGTTGTAGTCGATGGAGCTGTTGTTGTGCTTGTTTTGTCGTTGCGAGGTCAACGAGAAAGATGGGAAGCCTGGGCTTGGTTGAGTTAGATAATCCTGGGCGGGGAACCGCCCACTTTGTTCTATTGGCTTGTCTTAGACCAAGCTCATTGGTCTGGTAGGTCCGATGGTAGGGGCCATACTTCTTTGAGGTCGCCAATTAGCCGAAATTCCTGCTATATTGGCACACGAGCTTTGACTGGCTACCAATCTTGTTATTTGTGGTGGTGTCTCGATCCGTGTCTTTGAGGCTTGGAGCTGCTATTCCCTGCCCGGCCAAAAGACGCTCGCTGCGAACTCGGATGTGCTCTTAGCTATGGAGGGTACCATGGTTGCCCTGAACAGTCTTTGATCGGCCGTTCCGTTGCAACGTGAACAGCAACGGGCAAGGAGAAGCAGTGGTTCAGCCAAGATCAGCGTTTGGCGGATATCATTCAGTTGTCTGGGGAGATGTGAGATGTAGGAGAGCACATGTCCATATTAGTCGATGGGCAATTGGGATGAGTATTTGGCTTTGGATCTGATACGTTCACGAGATCGCAATCACAGTCAAAATCCACTGCGCATGAGAGATGGACGAGACAGACACGCCTGGGCCCTAGACTGAGGGAGCTCGAAGGTAAGTAAATAAGCAAAGCCGTCCATCAATTGATCTTCAAAAAACGAAAATTCGCTGGAAGAAATAACGTTCCACGTTTGCTTTATCTTGCTCATATCACCGCTTCGGTGTTTCAATTAGTACACGTCGCCCATGGGGTTTTTTTCCTCTCCCTCATATGGAAGCGAGCTTCATGTAAAGGACGATTGCCTTGCCATTCGCTGCCTTAGTTACAGCTCGCAACGGGAGCCAGCAGCTTCAGGTGTTCATTGCTATAAATGATGTAATTCTCCCTATGTGCTGTCACTCTTGGTGTTGATACACGTGATAGTGCGCAATAGCGCTACTGGACAATGTACCCTGCGTCATACCTGCAATGGTCCAGTCTATGTAACAGTGGGAGGCACATTTACGTATCAGGAGATAGGTACCATAACTCCAGGTAAATTCTGGGGACAGAATCTGTCAACCGGACCCTGCATCACAGGTTGGATAAAGATAACGCAGAGTCATTGAAACTAATAATGATATCTTCAATCACCTGCACAACATCACCCGTCTCAAGCGACTTGCTGATCGCCTTAGCCCCTATTAGCATAGAGAAAAAGCCCCCGGATTTATAGGGTCACAAGCCACCGACACACCGTCACTGCCACTGTCGCTTTTACTGTCACTGACGCCGTGTCAATCTTCTTCCCGCTTCCAAGATTCGCTACCCTAGGACTTAGCGCCACGATAAAAACTGCCCTGCCTCTTTGGCTCTTGTGCTCTCAAACTCCTCTTACGTATTGGACGCTAAGTAAGCTATTTCAATACACTACACCACACACCAACCCCTCCAACGTCTTTTTTCAACTCTGCAGTTTCAATCAACGTTGCGATATCACAGACCTACCACATATAACCAACAATGTCCGCTCAAGACAAGGCTACACAATACCTTGGTCAGCTCGACCGTGAGGTATGTTCCCCCGTTCTTCAACTGCGATAGCTCTCGCAGTCGACACAAATTGCGCAACGTTGCAAATGCTGACGGTGATGCCATTCGCACAATAGCTTTCCAAGTACCCCGCCCTCAACAACCTCGAGAAGCAGGCTGGTGTCCCCAAGGCCTATGCCGCCATCGGGTTTGGCGCTCTCTACTTTTTCCTCATTATCTTCAACCTTGGAGGCCAGCTTCTGACCAACTTTGCTGGATTCGTCATTCCCGGCTACTACTCGCTTGCTGCGCTCTTTACCCACAACAAGGACGACGATACTCAGTGGTTGACTGTACGTGGCCTCTTCACCCTTACCGCCAAAGCCAACATCGGGCTTCGTCGGGCTTATCTTGATCGTAAACGGCTGCTAACTGATTCTACAGTACTGGGTCGTTTTCTCTTTCTTCACCGTAATTGAGAGCTTCGTCCAGGTTGTCTACTGGTTCCCCTTCTACTTCGTCTTCAAGTTTATCTTCCTCCTCTGGCTCTCTCTCCCTGCCTTCCGGTAAGTCGTAATGCGGGTCTACACTTGCCCCGCTCTCGGCAAGATTTGATTCGAATACTGACCTGAACAGTGGTGCTGAGCTCATTTTCCGATCTTTCCTGTCCCCTATGCTCGGCCGATACTTCCAGCAGACCGGCTCGACCGCCTCTGGCCTCCGTGCCAAGGCTGACGGCCTCGACAAGACCGAATAAGCGGTCCTCGAGGTGCAGCTTGATCGCTAAGCTAACTCTTGCGCACACCGCATGACCTGGATCAAGCAAACTTTGGGTTATAAGAACAAGGACGAAAATGGTTACTTATAGGAACTAAGCAGCTTCAAAGAAGACGCTACAGATCTTGGAGGGGAGGAGAAGGAACAGGATTGGGAATGATACAGGCCGGACGCTGTAATGGGCAGCTGTTCTAACTTGTGGGGAGGACCCATGTCGTATGACTCTGTGTGATGGATGAATGCCACGGGTATTGCACTGGAATTACTTTGATAAATGTTCCTTTTGGAGCTTCATGAGAACACGTTTTGCGATTTGTGCCGCTCTGCTTACCCCACATCTACTGGCCTCTGATCTACAGTGTTGAAGAAAGGTCCCCTACTTCGTGAAACATTTATCTGCAACTGTCGCGTGCTCAATTGTTTAATTGTTTCTTACATAATTGCTAATATACCTCACCATGTCACTAATCGACAATCTCTTACTGGTACTTAGACAAGCTCAAGCTTGCTTGACTTACGATCTGATCTGATCTGGCGTGAAGTGACGTATGTCAGTAGCTGATGGGGCCGCCCAAGCGTTCCGTAACATTAACCGTCGAGGGTCGTGCCGCTTCTCTCCAATGGTCCGCGTTGGCTGTGGCTGTGCAGTCCCAGGACGATGGATAACGACAACCGACTGCGCCTCATTTCCCCTTAGCGCATCAAGTAATTCGGGATATGCCTGTCAGCTGCGACGAGTAACGTCTGTCTTATCGTGGGCTGAATCCAACATCAATCTTTTTATTTCTTCATCAATTTTCATTCCGAGGACGAACGGACCTCTCTGTGCACCCCCTTTGGGAAAGATCACAATGATATCTCGCACCCAATAATAAGCCATCTGCTACGAATACACGCTCGTTTTCTGATTGCGCGTCCATAATCGAAGTCGTACCCAACGAAAAGGCGAAGACCCCTGGAGGGAACGCCCACCATCATGATACCCGATGCACCTATATTAAGACTCTCTACGTCGACGATAGCATATTTATTAGCCTTGTTCTTGAACTTGCTGCTCTGCGGTCCTGGACATACCGAAGCATCACAAAACTCCGTCTTCGATCTTGAAGCACTTATCGATCGAGGCGATACGCCCGGCTTGATATACGAGCCCGACTTTGCGCCATTCGATCGCAGTATCATCGGTCGTGCGCAATTGGAACAGCCATTGTTGACCAACAATGGCCCGGACAGTAGATCCATAATCCCTGGAGGGACTGTCTGTTATATCGTGGACAAGAAGACGTTATTCGGCAACGACAAGAGGGACGACGATGTCCATGGGCCAACAGATATAGACGAGGAGCCCGGCCATCAGAACTCTCGTCGAGTAAAGACAAAGTCCGTTTATATTTCAGCCAATACTTGTTCCAGACCAACTTTGAAGTCCAAGGATAAAAATAAGGAACCCGAATCGACACCACAAATCAGTCTTTATACTTCGACAACGAGCAAGGTCAAGTGTCCAAGCGAGGGCTACTACAACAAAACCAACCCCGATCTGAAGAAAATACCATTCATTGAAGGCGCAGTCACGCTGACCATGAATGCTACCGATGACATCTATATCAGCGTCGTGGCCCCCAACCTTACGCAAAAGTACGATGGGGAGTGGAGCTACCAAATCGCCATTTCTTTCGACGAGTACTATCACAACTACGACGCTCAAAATGGAACTGCCCGACTATTGTTGATGGACTCTGACTCAACATCGGCACTCCTCGTTACCAGCAATCTGACTCAGGACTCGAGCAAGACTCAGCAGATCATGAAGACACCGCCTCCTTACCAGATATTTGTTGGCGACGAGAAGTCGAGATCTATCGAGGGATTGCGACACTCGGCTTGTGGACTTACACGGAGTGCGGAAATCTGGGCCAACGGTGACAAGACGGGGCGTCACGACGATTTGGTCACCACTGGCGTTACCACGCGAGGGCCAGGTAAATTGCCCAAGCAGCAATTCCTGATCGCTGGTCTCAATCACAGTACCACGTACTCGGGCATCCTCGTCAAGATGCCGGATAAGAACAGCAAAAGGGATGAAAAATCTGGGCATCCGATAGGGGGTGGAGGCACTGTTTACCGTGCTACCTCGTTTCAGACTTCATCCAGTAAGACCAAATCATCATCTTATTTGCTTAAATAAGATCTAACATGTCGCCAGGTACAAACTGCAAGATGATTACAAACCTCGACTTCTGCAACGAGACTCAGTACGCTGTTCCCGGCAATGATAAAAAGTTCAACAACACGGCGCTGGCCAAACACTACGACGACTACGCCAGGAAGATGTATGCCAACTTTGAAAAAGTCATAGCGCAGATCCCTTGCGAGGCACCTCCTGAGTCTCGTTACTCGCTAGCACGAACCTGCGATCAATGCCGTGAGGCCTACAAGCGCTGGCTCTGCACCGTTAGCATTCCTCGCTGCGAAGACGTGATGGGTGGCAGCAGGTACAGCGTCGTTCGCAACGCGTTCCAGGCTTTTCCCAACGGAACCACACTCCCAGATGATTTCCGCAAAGGTCTCAGGTCATCCGCAAACAATTCCTCGCGCAACGCCTGGATTGATAAGACTGTCAAACCAGGCCCATACAAGGAGTTACTACCTTGTGAGGATATTTGCTACGACGTCGTCCAGTCGTGTCCCGCTGCTATAGGCTTCACTTGCCCACAACCTGGGTTCCCGAGTTTTGGAGTGAGCTATGGGCAGCGGGATTCGGAGACTTCTGGTATAACGTGTAACTACCCCGGCGAGGCGAGGACAAAGTTCAGTGCGGCGGAGGTCCTTCGCCCGGGCGCTTTTGTGCTGAGTGCGGCGTCATTGATGATTTGGCTGATACTATGAGAGATCTGATTCTTGGGGGTTAATGGCTGGCGTTTTCTTATTAGAGGTTTTAGCGGAAATGCATCTGAGACTAGTTACATTTGATGATTGGAGCTCTTGACCATGATACTACATAGTAAAGACCCCTCTTGTAACTGGTTTGTTCCTGCACGTAGCTGGGTCAATATATATTGCTTTGCATGTCAGTAATCCGATATGAGTTGTGACCCGTGCATGGCATATTTGGAATGCGAAAAACGTGAATAATTTGATATATCAGCATCCTACATAACCTCAGATGAAAAGCTGCCCTGTTTCTCGCCCACAAACCTCGCGGCATAGGTAGCTTTCACAGCTTCTTCGCCTTTGCCGCAGCATCATACTCCTTGATAGTTGTCTCAAGCTCCTCAATCGTCGCTATACAGGAACGAACGTCAGCTGCCTTGCCTCATGCATCTCACTCTCATGACTAACCTTCCCGTTCCGCGCGGATCTCGTCCGTCTCAAGCTTCACCCACGTCCAGTACACCAGCTGATATGTGAACACAGCGATGAGAAGGGTCTTTGCGATCGGTCTTGTGAAAGAGCGGTAGAACTGAGACTGCAGCACATCTTTGTCAATACAAGCTCCAGCGTGTGACTGGTTTTTGTATACGCACTGTTGCGCTGGGCTGAGTCTTGCTCGCAAAGTTTCTCCTGTTCATTGGCGGAAAAGCTCTGCCATATGTGCCTCTTAGCGCAGTCGTAGGCCGTAGCCTCGTCAGCGTCGTAGATATCATGATGGTTGATACTCGTTGAAGAATGAAGGATGGAAGGCAGTTAAGCTTCATGACACAAGCCACAAAACTCCTTTCGCTGTGTGGCTGTGCTCGAGTGACAAGTGGGGGCGGGGCCGGTGGGGGAAGGAGGCAGTCTTCAGTTTCCCCTTCCCCTTCCCTTGTCTGTCTTCAAGGGGAAAGGAACACATGTCCCCAAAATTGTTAGCAGCCCCAGTCTAGCCAAGCCCATTCAACTTAACTTACAGGGCCCGTGAAATCTGTCCCCTAGTAGACTACTTGAACACATCAGGATCCAATTTCCATACCCGAAGCAATTCTCTACTTGTCTATTCTCTCCAATATATTCCCTTTTCGTCTCAGATCCTGTTTCTACGACTTGTTTGAATAACCTCTTACCCCCAAACTACTAACACACAATGGTGCGTCACGAGCTAGGAAGGACCCTCCCTACCTATCCGGTGCCGATCGCATGATGGAGCTAACATGATACTTCTCTTCCAGGCGCAAACTCCCCAGCAGCGACGACGCAATGAGGCCTTTGCCAAGGGCAACGAGGCCAAGATGGGCAAGGCGGGCGAGCAGGTTAAGAAACGTGTTGAGAAGGTCCAGAAGTCACCTATCTCCATGTTCTGGCTTAGTATGTCCTTAAAGCCAACGCGACAAGAACCTTTGATATACTGACAACAATCTCTTTGCAGGCATTCTCGGCTTTGTTGTCTTCGGTGGTCTCGTCTTCGAGGCCCTCTCTCGATTCTTCGGTTAAGCTTGCGATCCTCGATTCAGCCTTAACTTCTCTTTATTACAACACAAACAAACAAACACACAAAACACACAATCAACTAGTATACCCCGACTAAGCCTCGCTCTAGGCGACAGTACTACAATTCTGGGGGTGTAGGAGAAGAATCGGCTTTCACGCATACAAAAGCGACGGATGAGCGTGGGTCACCAGTCCACTGTCCAAAGGAGCTGAAAAGGAGACAAAGGCATTTACTGTATTTTCACTGCTGGAGGAGCTGTCTTGATATCGCACGGAACTGAACTTGAGGAGAATAGGCGCAAACTGGAATCAATATAAATCGACTTCTTGTCGAAGAACAAAACAAGGGGTTTCTTTCTTTGCTTTTTATCTACCCGACGCCATGCCATGAACCGTGAGATTAAATATCAGCCCTTTGTACAAGGAAGTTTCTACAAAGCCTCAAGCTTCTGTCGCCAGCTGAGCCTGGTTACGCTGCTTTGGAGGACTATGCGCCCAGACCGCGGCGCTTGCTGCCAGCCTCGTTCTTCATCTTCATACCAGCCTCGAACTGCCTCTGGATATCGGCTTCAGCCTTGGTAGGGTCGGATGCGCCTTTGGCGCCATGGGACGCAGCGACAGGAGTGCCCGCCTTTTTACCACCCAAGAGTCGGAGGAACTTGGCCTGTCGAGCAGAACCGCCTTCAAGATCGTCAACGTGCCATTGTTCAGCCTGAGCCGCAGCGTCGTCGGATTCCTGCTCCTTCTTGCCCTTGGTCTCAGCCGTTCGCTTTCGCTTCTTCTCGGCCTTCTTGGACTTCTTGTCAGAAACCTCAGTTTCCTCAATTTCGGCTCCAGACTCGACAGCCTGCTCCTCTATGTCCTTAGGCTCAACTACCCTCACTTTCTTTGCCTTCTTGTCTTTCTTATTCTTTTTGGACTTCTTCGCCTCCTCTTCTGCCTCCACGGGGATGTCTGCAGCGGAAACATGGCTTCGTTCGGAAGCGGCGTTACTCAATCGACGGTGCTTCATCACGATCTCATCAGCGGGAATATCAGTAGGAACTTCGATAGGCTCCTTGGCCACAGGAGCACCTCCTTCGTTTCCAGAGGAGCTGTCGGAGTCAGCGTCTGAGGTGTCGGAATCGGAAGATGTGTCGGAGTCGTCCTGTTCAGACTTGGTCTCATTTGCGGTTTTCTGCACGACCCAGTCAGGATTTATCACCAGCAGTTTCTAATCAATCCGCTCACCTCAGCATCTAGAAAGGCTTGGTACTGGGCAGCAGCCTTTTTAGCCTCAGCCATCAATAAGTTTGCCTTTTCCTGAAGCTTCTCAGCGCGGGCCTTGAGCTTCTCCTTCCTCTTTTCATCGTTGACGGTTCGCTTCGCTGTGGTCTTTGACTTTCGGGGCTTGCTGCCTACAACCTCCTTAGGTCCGGCACTGGCAGCCTTGAGAGCGCGCTTCTCTGCTTTGGCGGAACGCTTCTTCTTGCGCTGCTCAAGCTTGGATGGCTTGTCTTGCTTGCGCTTCAAATTCTTGTCTGCACGGCGCAGACGTTAGGTAAGGTCTGAACATATTACAAAGGGGGTGCTTTTGTGGCGTGTTTTAGACAAGAAGAAGAGCCTGTAAGAAACTTACCCTTCTTGGACTTTACCTCGGGGTTGAGGAGAACATCACCGGTTGTGGACGACATGATGCTGATTCCAATGTGACAAGATCCGGACTAGGTGAGGGATTCGGAGGGGGTTCGGGTTTTAAGGATTCGTTAGGTCAGATCCTGCTTACAATAAAGTAATAGTAAGTTCGGTATCTTGTTGTTGAATATTACAACGAATGGATGGCGCAAGAAAGAATCGACGATAGCTTCAAAGGATTCGCACTGGCCAAGGGCAGAATCACCACTTTTTCTGCCAGGCGGTGAGAAATTTGACAGGGGACCAAGCGTTGAAGTGGGGCAGGAACCGGGCAGTTCATGGCATATGGCAGCAGGGCGGTAGTGTTCCGTGCCTTCCTTCTGGTGGAGTTTGTTATTGCCTGATTAGGCAATCGCCGGTTTACACGCCAGCATCTTTGCAAGTCCATGCGCGCGAAGTAATAAACGGTATAGACTGTTAATAAAGAGCCCTGCTAGTAAGGTTGGCGAGAGAGGACATGTTCCTTCTTATAAGCCATCATGAAGTTACATTCATAAGTCGGCCAGGCAACACGGATTGTTCTCTCTAAGGAATTAGGCTCAACACCCATTATTATTTTCATCTATGCTTCTCTTATGCCCTTTTATAGTAGTTCTAAACGGTGAGATTAGTTCAAAGCGTCCCGAGCAATCTTGGAGCAGTTGTCGACGTACGTAATGGTAGGATCTGACGTATATATACGTGCCTACAAGCGTGAAGGTATTTATATCTGCTCATTTTAAGAAGCCCTTCTTATAAATATGACGTGCATATCTAAAGCCAAACATTCAAGGTTAAATTATGAGGCGTTAGTGACCACACGTAGAATATGTTTGTATCAGGTCATTCTCTATGAAACGAACAGGGCATAGCTTTCGTTCCTGGAAGATAATCAGCAGGTATTGGCCATGCCTTCAATTCTATCTATACCCCGGCCTTTTTCTCGTAAACTTAAAGCCAGGTACATATCTCATCCAATCTACAGGCATGTTATGAAGTTGGGTTCCCTCCCAGACCAGAAGACACCAGCCAACGATCTACGACTTGGCAGATTTCATAATGATTTCAACTAGCGAATTGCTCATTAAACGAACAGTATCGAGTTCTTGTTTGATTGTGTAGAATTCATTACTCCTTTGCCGCCGTCTTTAACGCCAACCAGTAGCAGAGTAGAGGAGTAGATAAGTACAAATGTTAAAACATGGTCTATGAATAGAAAGACAAGAAAAGGCGCAAAAGGAGCGTTTTCTCCTACTTCCAGCATTAATGTTAGTTGCTCACCCATGCCCGTGCCCATCTCCATGTGGACCACGTCAAATCACATCGTGTCGAGTCTCAGCCGCGTCCAAGAATAGAAGCCCAACCCAAAAACACCAACTTTGTGCGAGTGAGCGGGGTATTACCCAAGTAAATCCAGAGGAGGGTTTGTGTGGTTTGCGATAACTTATATAGTGGCATTAATCGTGATAGGTCCGCCCATATTCTTTGTGCTCTATGTTTCTTATTACCAAAAATTACTGTCTTCGCTGTTAGTCGACATATCGTGGAGTGACAAGGGACGAGTGATCTTACAATAGCTTCATCTCAGCTCACTGCCCTAGATTAGGGTCGTACAAATAGGAATCGTCGTAATACTTCTCATCTCCTCCGCTTTCGGCGTAACTTGTTTGTTGCGTCCATTGCGCACCGTGTGACGGTGAAGCCCCGTACGTAGCTGTCGCAAAACTATCGTCTGCGCTGTGCGTTCCTATTCTGCTGCTGCTATGCCGACTCTCGGCCTCTTGACTCCTCCCTACAAAGTGACCGATGTTCATGCTGCCCCAGGGGAGGCCTGAAGGGTCTGCGTGAGAGCTGAAGTCACTAGAAGATGGAATCCGATAACTGTTGCCTGCGTACTCCTGATTCCGAGAGTCTCGCTCTGCTCTCTCTTTGTTCTCTCGAGCCTTCTCTCCTAAATAATATTTCAGTTTAATGATGGGTTAACTGGGTGGAGAAATCTTACGGAACTTGCGTTGAGCAATGCGATTTTGGATTCTTCGTCTCTCCTCGGGATCTGTGATGTCTGACCAGTCGACGTCGTCAACTTGACTTGACTTTGCCTTTTTCGAAGAGTGTGATGAGGAGCTGCCCTTGTGGGAGCTATGTGAGCTGTGAGAACTATGTCTTGAGCTTCCGCCCATTTTGCTCGTTTCAGATGATCGAGTAGAGGAGGACTTCTTCTTTTTGTCTTTGTGAGCGGTAGTTGAGGGAAGTGACTTTGTCCGGCGTGGTGATATTGGTTTTGAAGGGGAGTGAGAGAGTTTATTTCTCGACTTCTCCTTTGCTTCTGCTTCTTGATTTGCAACTTCTGGGGAAGCGCTCTGGATGCGAATTTCTGGAGTTTGTAGATCGGATGGCGATTGGTTCGACAAGGACATCTACTCGCAGAAACTCATGAAAAGAAGGGGCTCGAAAAGAAGAGACTGAGTTTGCCGATGCAATAAAAGGAGACCATTTAAGGTGCAAGCCTTTTATGTATGAGTTGAGCTCGTTGTTGAGTAGAGAGATTGGTGGATTCAGCACGATCAAGTTGTAGTCAAATGGCCTAGGACTTGAATCGATAATGATACAGTGACTAGGCAGACGGAGTATGTCTGGACGCGGGAGATGTACTAGAGTATTGATGGTCTGGATGGAAGTCGAAAACAACGGACGAGGCCTCATACATGTAAGGCAACGACTTTTAAAGACAAGCTAGAGTAGAGGACCCTGAACCGTCACAGGCAGTACCTGACGGACCCAGTAACTAACACCCATGCCACAGCGGGATGATTGCATCGGCAAGGGCCGGGGTGTCTTGACTGTGTATGATGCTGATGGAGGGTCAAGATCAAATGGCGGGATCAGCCAGGGCAGAATTGACGTATGGAGATTACGAGGAGGGCACGAGGCAAATGCGTAACAAGGACAATCGCCGGAAATTAAAGCAATTAGGAGTGATTCTCTGCTATCACCATGCATCATAAGTCGTCTTGGTTTAAGCGACTGTGACCACTCCTTCGACTGACAAGTAACAAGGAGTATTTGCATCAGCCCTGGCGCACTTGCAGGGGAGGGTAAAATGGCCTAAATGGGGATAAAGCTGTGCGGATACTCGACTACTAAACGACGGGCATGTACCTTATAATTAGTGTCGTTACTCTGTAGTTACGGTATAGACAATGCCCGGGAAAAGCATGGCCTGGGGAGGGTGTGCACAAACTCGGCCGCCTTGTCAAGCGATATCAGATCCGAAAACATATTTGGGGTGGTTCATGGCTGAGGCCTTTTTGATCGCGTGGTGCATTGGCATCAACATACACACAAGACTCAGGGTAAGCGTTGATGAGTAACACAACTGTCACCTACTGCTACTGCACATCAGGTACATGCAGCTATCTTGGACCCATGACGGCGAAGGAGTCATATTCGAGAAACCTTGCAATCACAGACTTACAAAGATCCCCGGGAGATACGTATGTGCCCACGTACAATGCCGACGTCACAGCTGGAAAGTCGACTCTCAACAGAGCAGGCCAGGGACATGACTTTTGATTCTGGTGACAAACGCCATCGTGAGGAATACCTCGTCCTCCTGCACCCGTCTCCTCTGCAAGGCCCCCCTGCTTTTAACCTGCATTCGCAACTTGTCATGCCAGGCCGCACAAGCTCTAACTCGTACTTAATTACCGTAGCTCCATGTCGAGCGTTGGAGGCGTTCAACTTACAAGAAAAGCCAATGGCAACGGCACTAACGTGTAAAAGCCGCGTTACAGCCACAAGCCAACCCCTGGAGCAAAGGGGCATGATGCGCCGAAAGCGAGCAGTACGACGGGGAGAACAGGGTCCTGCTTAGGCCATGAGGGAATAAAATAGTGGGACTGGCCTTGCAAGGCAGATGCTTCCTCAATTGATGCACTGGAATATAGTATGTAGTGCTGTGACATCGTGGCTTGTACGGTGCACGTTTGCGCCAATACCTTCGCCCATTTTCTTTGGAAGCCACTCACATCAATCGAGTCAGGTGGGCTGAGTAAAATTGTCCTGACCAGCCCTTGTCGCCGTGTTCCCGGCGATCCGACATCCCCGGATCTTGCGTGCCGGGTAATCATGGACAGGGATTCAGAAGAGTCATCACTGTTCGAACTAACTTAGAACCATAGAAACTACCCGAGAACTTGGACACGTTTAGCAGTTGGAGTAGATCGCTGCCTTGAGGCTTCCACAGCATGACCTGTCTCGTGGATATGAGAACAGGCAGGCAGATGTCATTGCGTCAATGACTGGGCACCCACTGTCTCTCAATCAGCCCTACCAGAGTTCGCACTCGCACAGCGTCCCTCAGTGGCATGGATAATGGAGGGCTAATGTATCACTGACCCAGACAGTCGGAGGTGAAATAAAGTTATTCACTCTTGTGTTGATCCCCTCAGCATCGAAAACATAAAAAAAGTCACAGGCAAGGTGATCACCGAGAAAACCCTCACGCTAGGTACATATGTGTCGCTCAAAAGGCGTGCGTGACCCCAATCTGGCGATCTGCCGTCACTAGGGATCACAGGAATATCCATCATATTGCATCTTGTCTGGCTGATTATCAATCCATGAAAGCCTCTCTACGAGTTCCGCTGGCCTCAGCTCGTCTCGGTGATATCGGACGATCGACGCCATATGCTTGGACACAACCTTGCTAGAGTCCAAGTTTAGGCAGCCTCTGCAATGTTGCATCTATTTTGATTCGTCATAGTTCGTCTTGTCTGTCATTCGTGAATATGCCAGACAAAGGTCCCTTGACCAAGCAGTCGTAGCTGAAACTCAAACAAGCCAGGTTTGGGGTCATTTCTGACCACACCCACCAAGCAATCCAATCTACGTTGTATTGAGAAGAATACCGGTATGCATAGCGAGACAAACGTACTCATGTTATGTATAATCATCAGCAAGAGAAGCAGCAATAAACGGAAGACAAGTGAACATAACAGACAAATTCAAATCAATAAGAGATTCGGGGTTAGCATTCCACGTCTATCTGACCCGATATAACTAGGACTTGATTGCTGTGATGGCAGTTTCTATTTCTAAACCTCATGTGTATCGCGATTCGTGAACGTGTCTGCGTATGCTTCAACGTCTTCTCGCCAATTGGCATCGAGCTCAGTAAACTGATGAGGGGAACCAGAAGCAAGATTGGCCAAAGGTGTGCCGTAGTATCTTTAGAGCATTATTTTGTCGAAGTGGCTGTCTAGTGTGCACTTTGTAATTGACTCACCTCTCAATGCTTAACAATGAACTTACCTCTACTGCAGATCACGGGGACGATACCTGGAAGAAAAGCGTAAAAGAGAGGATAGTATTGATATCCCGCACAGCATGCTTCTTCTTCCAGGTGCATTCACACAACGGCCAGTGGTTGGCTCTACATCAACGGGCGACGTAGTATCAAAACACCACTTACAACAGAGTCTAGATTCCGCATCGTGCAGCCCAAGTAGCCTAATCGGCGTAGTTGGTACCACGTGAACGGGTTGTGGCATCGGAAGAGCACAATCCCATCGTTCAATTAGCATAGGCCCTTGCTCCTTGTGTTCTGGGCCAGGAGGTTGTGACAGAAAAACGGCCTGGTCGGTGAATGAATGAATGATAGTGTTAGACCACACCCAAAACCCATCCAGAGCCCATTCTGGGTGTGGCCGAGCTTTGGCATTATCATATCACAATAGTCGGGCGTAGCATATATGGGCGCACAAATTTATATGTTCCCTCAGTCAACCATGATCCTATGTTGCAGCGTAGATAACCAAGCCACAAAGTTCTGATTGTTAATTGTTGTTCAAGTGCATATAGTGACATCTTCCGCATAATACAAAGCAGGAGATGCTTCACTGGCTGCTACGGAATTTCTGCTTCTTGTGGTGTTGCACGACATGACAAGCGCACTGCTGTAGTCCGGAAGAAGCCTTCAAGTGACGTTGAAACAAGCTCTCGAAATATCAAGAACAACAGACGAGACTTGTAACAAGATCATTTTCTTCCTGCCTGCCAAGAGATGTGAATTCACCAGGCAGTAACGTATCAGTTTTGATGGCACACTCCAACATGAGGCACCCATGATAATAGCTCCACCAACAATAATCGACTCATCAAGAGCGGTGCAAGCCGAAGTCGATAAACCATAGTTGAAGATGTACAGTCAGCGTCGTTATCACATATCAGTCGGATTCTTCTTTCGTCACATCAACAAGACCCCCAAGAACAACACTTGAGTGAAAATGATTTTGCTTAGCTGTTCGTAACCCCCGGTCATACCTGCTATAACTACAGTGATAAATGTACATGTTGTATCTTTGCCCTTCATACAACTATTACATATTGGACAACAGCTCGGCCTCACGCTCAGCTCTGCGCTCTGCTGACCTTTTTTTGAACCGTGTCTCGGCTCTTCTGCGCTCACCACCGTCGATCTTGCGACCCTGGCGGTCCTCCCACATTCCTTCCGTGACCTTTACAACAACTCCTGAGACTCCGGGAAGAGGCTTGGCATAAGGACCGGCAATCGTCTTGTGACCTACAACTTTATATCCATTCGGCCGCACCAGATATGATCCAGTATCCTCCCCTTCTTCTGCCTTCTTAGGAGCGACCTTCGGAGGAGCCTCGGGGTCAAACTCGGCGGGTACGTTGACAACCCATTTCGTATCGCTGAGGGCCGATGGAGGTGGCGTCGCAACCTTTAGGATGGCCTCTCCGTCCTTGACATACTGGAAATCTCCACCAGGGCCCAGGGAGCCATTTCTATATCGCTGCATCCAATGCAAAAGGTACCTCCGGTTTCGGGGTGGCTCGATGCCCAGCTCCTTGAGTTGCGGCGAAGTGAGGGAGAAGAGAGCGTTCCACGAGGGGAACTTGTTGGCGTACTTGTTGAGACCGCGGCCGATCAGGGTGAGAAAAGTTGGCACATCAGGGACGAACGGCCGAGGCTTGGGGATTGGGTGCGCAGGCCGTGTCTTGTGGAGTTGTCGGATTTGTCCTGTCCTTGAAAAGGCGCTGCCGCTCTGCAGAAGCAGGCCAAAGGTTGACCGGAGTCGTTCGCCCTTCATTTTCCTGGACGCATGATGTTAGATGTTTCCGGCCCGACAACTAAAAAGTACAAAGTGTTATAGTCAACTCACGCTGTTCAATGGGTCGAATGGCAACCAGTTCAGCCGCTACCTCAGAGTCAACGTCAAGGTCTCACAAGTTGACGAACGTTGATCTCGAAATTTGACGATGGGTCCCATTATGTCAGCAAGGCTGTAGGGGTGGCTGGCATTGGCATGCAGCTGTGGCGTTCCATCTGTCACTGCCCATTGGAGACCCACTGATAACCGGCCAGGCTGACATCCTACCTTAAGGACTACCCTCCCCGTCCTACCTTCTTCCCTCCTACATCTTCACCATTCATATTGTGCCATCGGTATCTTCTCGAGCCCTCAAATTAGAGGCATCTTCATCTCCAGGAAATCGGAGGTAAATAATAAGAAACAACAGTCGTTACTCATGCCCCGCTATAAGCGAACCACTCGGCGTGGTGATAGGCCTACAGGTCACTTACACGTTGGACTCGATGGTGAGTTGGTTTGGTAACATATTTTTGTACATGCGCTCACTTTATTAATCTCAGACGTGATGCCAAACTCACTCGTCGAAGCGCTCATTAATCTTGCGGCTCATGAAAATGAGTCTTCAAATCAGACCTCATCACCAAATCAGACTGAGCCCCCTGCAAAGCGGCGCAAGACCGATTCTTCACCTGCCGCGTCCCCAATTTCCATTGCAAAGAGAATGTTTACTATTTCACGTCGTTGCGTAGGGCCTCCTTCAAAAAACCGCTTAGTTTCTTGTGAGGGCATCGATCGCCACTTGCATGTTGGTCTATCACAAAATAGTCTTCGGATATCGTCAAAGAAAGATTGCTCAGTCGGTTGTATTGACGCCAAAATTAGACTTCACCGAAATGAGGAAGATGACGAATTCATAAGACTTCTGAGAGGATCTTCCAATTCACGGCGGTCTCAACCGAATGCGCTATGGAACTTAATCGACATGGAACTCGAGTGGCGGGGAAAACAGTTAACGATGTCGTTTTCCTTCAACTTCTTTTGGAACGAATCTCCATCGCCGTACACGCAGTACAAATCCACACTAGAGCGAAAAGAAAGCCAACCATTCATCAACCTGTTGTTACGCGGCTCTGCCGCTGCGGATCTTCCATACCGGTCTTCGTCACGGTCTCCTATGGACTTTTATGACGCTGCTTTTGTTCCCTCAAAAAGCGACAAACTACCCGAAACTATTCATATTGATGCTCTGGAATCGACATTATTTCCTTATCAAAAGAGGTCATTGCAGTGGTTGTTACAGCGCGAGGGCGTACAGTGGTCAGACACTGGCCATAACATCGTGCCTTACGCAGCCAACACCAACGAAAGCGTGTACGATTTCAAGAAATTAACGGACCTGGATGGGAAGGACTATTACTTGAGCGAGATGTTCCATACAGCGACGAGGGATGTGACATTGTTTGGACAAGCGGAAACTTCCATCAAAGGTGGCATTCTGGCAGAGGAGATGGGTCTAGGCAAAACCCTGGAGGTTCTTGGCCTAATCCTACTTCATCAGAGACCGAGACCCTTGGTCCAGAGTGAGTTTGAGGCCCAGGCCAAACTTACGCCGACCGGTGCCACGTTAATTGTGACGCCCCCATCACTAAGAGATCAATGGGTCTCTGAGATTGCTCGTCATGCTCCTGGCTTGAGCGTCAAACTTTACGAAGGACGGAGGAAGATGTCTGAAGATAATGAGGATCAGGCCGTCAACGAACTCGCTGGCCACGATATCATCATCGCGACGTATTCAGTACTATCTGCCGAGCTTCACTATACAACGACGCCCCCGGAGCGCTCACGGCGACATGCGAGAATCTATGAACGACCCAAGTCTCCACTTGTACAAATCGCATGGTGGAGAGTGTGCCTGGATGAGGCACAGATGATCGAGAGTGGCTACAGCCAGGCAGCCAAGGTGGTTCGTGTGCTTCCTCGGGTCAACGCTTGGGGAATCACCGGAACTCCTGTAAAGGATAACGTTGATGACCTCCAGGGCTTACTCCTCTTCCTACAATATGAGCCGTACTGCTCTGTGAATCAGATCTGGCAAGCATTAATTCATCACCACAAGCCTGTCTTCCAGCGTCTATTCAACAGTATTACTATCCGACATACGAAGTCTATGGTTCGAGATGAATTGATTCTGCCGCCTCAGAAACGGTTTGTCATCAGTATGCCGTTTACAGCTGTCGAGGAGCAACACTACCAATCTCTTTATCGAGAAATGGCAGAAGCATGTGAACTTAGTCTCGACGGAGCACCGCTTGTGGATGATTGGGATCCTGACGAGCATGCAGAGAGTATGAGAACTTGGTTGGTCCGGCTAAGACAGACCGCACTGCATCCTGAAATTGCAGGCTACAACCGTCGAACGCTTGGTAATAGCAACAGCCGGCCTATGAGAACAGTTGATGAGGTTCTGGATGCTATGCTTGAGCAGAGTGAAGGTGCAATTCGAACGGACGAGAGAGCATATCTGTCGAGTAAATTGACTCGAGGTCAACTATACGAAAACAGCCCAAGAGTGAAGGAGGCTCTGGAAATATGGTCATCAGTTCGAGAACAAACTCGCAAACTTGTCTCTGAAGCTCGGGCTGAACTCAAGAAGTTGGCTGGCAGTCAGGCAGGTGGACGATCTAAATCTGCCAATCACGACCTCAACACCGAATCTGACGACGATAGTGAAGTAGAGGGCAAGGGCCAGTTGGCCGAAAGTCGACGACGGCTTCGTGGAGCATTGGAGATGGAGCACAAGGCGGTCTTCTTTTGCGCCAACGCATACTTTCAGATCCGCGAGAACCCAGAGATGACCGAGCCGGAATCTGAAGAGTTTATCCGAGTGAAGAAACTCGAGGACGATGGATACGAAGAAGCGAAGGTCATCCGGAGGGAGATTCTGCGCGAATCCCATCGCAAAGCAATTCGGCTGATGATGAAGGTAGCACAAAAGGCATCCGAGCAATCTTTTGTCGAGATTCCGGAGCTTACAGTTAGTGAAGAACGCGGCATCGAGAGCGGCCGCATTCTCGACGATCTTGAAGCATTGTACGGAGAACTGAACGATCAAGCTAATGTGATTGATGAGTGGAGGGAGCATCTTGTTGGACTGCTCCTGAAGCCTCTGGTTGATGAGGAAGGCGACGTTGAAACAACTGGAGAAGAATACGGCGAGTCAGCCAGGGTTCAGGACGAGCTTATGGTTTATGTTCAAGCCCTTCGAGTTGTTATTGCTGATCGACAGGATGCTTTGACTGGACAAACGAATGAGCTCATCAAGCACGAAACCCAGACGTCGCTAAGACTCGCATCAAACGGGGAGGGGCCTGCCCCTGAGAAGCTTATAGAGCTTATGACGTTGCGGGACCAAATCAAACCAAGCTCAACATCGATACGGAAGGCTATCAGTGAATTCCGAGCGTTGACGTCGAAACTGTCGAAAGACACAACTCGAGCCATTATAGAAGGCAGAATCACTGATCGACAGCTCAAAGCAACTCAGGCGATCTTGAACGCACAGAGTAAGCTGGCTACTTCTCTTGAAGCCGAGATTGACGAATTCAAGACTATAATGAATCTTCGCTTGGAGTATTACCGCCAATTGCAGATAGTCTCTGATAGTGTCCTCCCGTACGAGGGCCCTACAACTGAAGCGACCATGGAAAAGATGAAGGAGACGGAGGACAGTCTCCGACAGAAGCTCTCAGCAGCCGAAGCCAAACACAGATATCGTATGTGAGACCCTCTTGATGATTTGACTTACAACTGACATTTCCAGTCCTTCACCTCAAGGAAGCAGGAAACAAGTCTAACGAGCCGCGAATGTGTGTCATCTGTCAGACTCCTTTCACGATTGGTGTGCTCACAGTGTGTGGCCACCAGTTCTGTAAAGAATGCATGATGCTATGGTTCAAGGCCCACCATAACTGTCCTGTATGCAAAAAGAAGCTCAAATCGGCCAACTTGCACGACATCACCATCAACCCCCAGCAACTCCAAGTGCATAGCGACAACCCAGAGCAGGCCCAGGATGGCGCCGAGAGCAGCCCTCAACAAAGGCAAACTGATTCGCCAAAGAAGACAGGGATTTACTCTGAGTTCAACTCGGACAAACTGGCTGAGATACAGAAAATCGAGCTGGATGGGCCTTCGTTCACTACCAAGGTTGATACGCTTGTCAAACACCTGATGTGGCTGAGAGAATCAGACCCTGGCGCAAAATCAATCGTATTCTCGCAATACAAAGGCTTTCTGGGCATCTTGCGCAATGCATTCTCGCGATTCAGGATTGGGTTTGCATCTATCGACGATCCAGATGGCATCAGACGGTTCAAGGAAAACGCCTCAGTCGAGTGCTTCCTCCTCCATGCCAGGGCACACTCCAGCGGTCTCAATCTCGTCAACGCAAGCCACGTCTTTCTCTGCGAGCCACTCCTCAATACGGCGCTTGAGCTGCAGGCCATTGCACGTGTGGATCGCATTGGACAGACGCACGACACGACTGTGTGGCTTTACCTAGTATCAGGTACGGTGGAGGAGTCGATCTACAACCTTTCTGTACAGCGGCGAATGGAACACATGGGTCGTACCAACAAGGGCAAGTCAAAGGAGTCGACGCCGGAACTGCTCGATGCGAATATCGAGGCGGCCAATACACTTGAACTCGAGCAGGCATCCCTATCGCGCCTGATGAGTAAAGACAGAACGGCTGGTGAAAATGTTGAGGAGAATGACTTGTGGGAATGTCTGTTTGGGCACGTTGCCCGTAGAGACAAGGAGCCCGAGAGAGATACCAGGCTTCAAGAAAAGGCCGTCATGGGATACTTGGCAGCAGAGGCAGCCGAAGAAAGGACCAACCCACCCACTACTCCGTTGGTACGAGGATCATGACATGTAAGAATAAGATTTAGCGCATATGGTTGCGATTGATAAGAACATCTCGTAGAGAGTTGGGGCTGCTATAGAGTAGAATCATTGATGATGATAGACTTGCCGTTTTCCATCATAACTGGCTGCGTCATGACAAAGTGAATTTGTGAGCTTTCACTAACCAAAAAAATGCATGGGGAATATTGATATGTATGAGAACATGATTCTCATGTATTCGACGTTTGTTTTCGTACATGTGATATACAACAGATACTTTTGGCCTGTAGTGTCCCTGGGTCCATTGCTACCAGCCGGGTTAAATCGTTCCTCATGATACCACATGCCCAATCTACCCAGACAATACGCCCACAACTCTTGAAACTCAATACACAGTTTCGTCACATAATACAGCGCGCATGAGAGCACGTAATGTCGAGAGAAGAAGTCCTATTCCTTTAGTCGACTCGCTTGGTCTTGGCGCTGGCGCCAGACTTGACGCGTCGGGCAACGGGGCGGTTGATGTGGTGGTCGGGGATCCAGCTCTCGTCGTAGTCCTTGCCTGATGAGACAACAACAGGAGCGGCCTCGGAGCCGGAGAGGGGCTCAGAAACGTCGACGATCTTCTTCACCTTCTTGTTGGTGCGGGGGCGCTTAGCCTGGGGGAAGAGGGCCTCGATCCAGGTCTTGTAGACGAAATAAAGAGTACCAGCGAAAGCAGCAGAGAGGAAGAGGTAGAGGAAGATGCTGTAGAGGTTGTTAGCTCGATGTTGGAAGGGACTAGAGTAGAGGAAGGACATACATCTGGGGGTCAAGGAAGCTGGTAGGGGCCTCAACAATAGAAGCAGAACCGTTGTGGACCAAAACTTCGTGGAGGTTACCGGTGGAATCAGAGACGAGGGCGGAGAGCTGAATGCGAACGTCCTGGGGCTGCATATCCTGGGCGAAAGAGAAAGGAAGCTCCTTTTTCTCGCCGGCGGGGACCTCAATGTTGTACTGGACGGCAGTCAAGTTGCGGACGATGCTGGCGTATCGGGGGCTATCCTCAGGAAGCTCCTTAAGGGTGTTGAGAGAACCAGAAACGAAGGAGACCGTGATAGGGTTGGCGTCCTTGTTGTTGACCTCGATGACAGCCTTGGTAGGACGTCCGTTAACGAGCTGCACGCCGAGAATCTCGGCCTCGGGGAAAATGGCCTTGATATCAGCATTGAGGGGCGCCTTGGTAGCGGCATTGACGACAGGAGCGTCCTGGGAAGGATGTTAGTGAATCTCGCGCAATTTAAGTGCTTGCATGAGGTCGCGCGACACGTACCTGGGCGACAGCGCCGAAGATGTGAGCAGCCACGAGGGCGAGCAGAGAGGCCTTGAAGAACATGACGACGAGACGAGGAGCGAGAACCTGCAGAGAGAAACGGGGGAGATGGAATTGAGGGCGTGAAGAGGGAGAAGAATGAATGGGGGAGGGGGGAAGTGAAAAGGGAAAAAGGAAGCTGGTGGAGATGATGGAATATGGGGGGAAACAGGTTGGACAGTGGGTGTGACAATCTGGCCTCAGCACATGGAGACGAACAAGGAACAAGGAACATGGAACAGGTTAGGTCGAGAGCGGAAGCTCAGAGCGTGATATAGTGGGGAAGGGCCCTGGAGCTGGAGCTGAAGCTTGGTTTAGGGTGTCGGCCACTGGAATGGAGAGCTAGGGGGAGCTTGGGCCAATGGCGCTATTGCATTCTGGCGTCTTGAGCTCAGGCTTTTTTGCCCATCTCTAGACCTGAGGCCAGCTGTTGACATTGGAACAGCTAATCTTGACTTTAGAGATACCCAAGGTAGATTCAATCACGCGTTGAGGATCGAATTGAATTATGGGGCTTCCCGGAGTCTTCTCCGTCTGACCTCCGGTATGGCTCGGCCCCGCTCCGGGTTGTTATCAGATAGCCTCAACTCCGACAGTGAAACAGTGAGCTATCAGGACCAGAAAAGAAACTTGTGATGTTTTGCAGTAAGAGACGTCGCTCTTTTTCTATTAAACACTACCAAAACTGATGTGCTACGCTTATGATTAAGAATTGTATATGGTTACACCGTATATGTATGTATGTATGTATGT
>JAALXI010000266.1:0-18468 GCA_012977755.1 Fusarium nurragi | reverse complement strand
CTAGTAAGCTAATGTCTATAAAGTGCTAATAAATGTGTCCTATATACTAAGTACTTTTGGTTGGACCGAGTGTGTTTGTAGCTCGGTCCTTGCTGGACTGTGGTGGTTTGGTTGTCGGTCCTGAGGGACCGTTATGCCAAGTGCTTCGGTCCTGTTCCACGCGAATGGACCGTTACCGTGAGTATGCCAGTCCAACGTGATTGGTGGGAAAGGTTGGGTACACGTGATGTAAGCGCGGGGATCGTAACATTATTAGGATCAGCGATTTCGACTGTCCCTTGGCCAGGACATAGGGAATGCTCTTTTACTCTTCTGGGCTTAGTTCTCGCGGCTTGTATTGCTTTCCATAGCTGAATCACCAATATGAGGCTGTGCAGCTAAATGCAAGGATGCCCAAAGCGATAAGCTATTTAATGCCTTAAACCCCGCTCGCGATACGCTTCTGTCTAGTATTATCCTTCAACATCGCTAGCACACACCAGATATAGCGTTTCTATATTTTGGCAGAGTATCTCTGTTGCTAGTCACTGAATTTCTCAACCAAATGCCTCGTTGGCATCACTCATCCTGCGACACTCCGTCGGTGTCGATAAAAGATGGCCTGCCGCACTGTCGATCATGCAACCAAAGTCCAGACCTAGCGAAGCTCGTCGCGGAACAGGACAAGGCCAGCCCACCATGGGCGATACCACCGGATGAAAAGCCTGGCGAGTTACGTCTACATTGGCCCGCATCTGTTACCTTCAAGTCGTCAAACCAAACCACGGTCGATGGTTCAAGTATCACTAAGCACGAGCCGCACAATGTTTTTTCCGCCAATAGCGCAGATACCTCAATGACCAATCCTATCTACGAAAAGCGACTTAGTCCCACTGAGTTCCGAATCTTGAGTATATCTCCAGCCGCAGATGAAAGATGTCCTATCCATGTCATGCTTGGAGACTATCGACTTGATGACTGCCCTGAATACGAAACTGTATCCTATTGTTGGGGTGGTGAAGACGGAGACTCAAAACGTTATAGTCCTGTGTATCTCGGTGATTACTGGGATGTTCTTCTCCAGACCAAGAATTGTTGGTCAATGCTTCAGTATATGCGCCTGCAATCATATGCCCGATTGGTCTGGGTTGATGCCATTTGTATCAACCAAGAGGATAACCTCGAAAAAGAAATCCAGGTGCCACTCATGGGAACGATATACTGGAGATGCTTGAGGGTAATTGTGTATTTGGGCGAGGATATTGTGAAGGCCAAAGAGCCTTCCGTTACTAAAGGCAGATCATACCCTCCACGACATGATTTCACAGAGTTTGGAGATGTAATTCCTGGATCGTTGATGACCCTCCAGCAGCTCTTCAAACTCAAGTATTTCCAGCGCGTTTGGGTCATTCAAGAACTTATACGTGCTCCTGCAGCTGTAATTCCGGCCCATGGCAATCTTTTCATGGTCAGACCCCCGTCGCGTCGAGAGCCCCGGCGGATGCAAACGTCCTTGAACGGCCCTCAATATTCATGGGCGCAGTATGCATGTACTGGAGCTATTTCTGAGAGCTTATCGCTACGGATGCAGCAGACATGGGCTTCACAAGCCACAGATCCTCGCGACAAAGTCCATGGCCTACTCGGTCTCGGCGCTTACATCGAAGGCTTCAGACCAGACTACTCTATCTCATTGCGCAGCACATACATCGGTACCGTCCTTCACCTTCTAGTTAATGATACAACTATCGAGCTTCTTACTGAAGGCGTTGGCCAACTGGCAGACTCGAGGTCTCCATCGTGGCTACCAGATTGGAATCTTCACAATATGGGCAGGCAGCTCTTGTTTCTTTCGAACGCCGCCAGCAACGATTATGAAAAAGACATTGAAAGTCATATGACTCGTTTTGGCCGTGATGGTCAAATCTTGATCAATTGGAGCGACATGCCTTCAGAAAAGACTGGCCTGTCAGCACAGGAATTATGGGGGTTTCAAAAGCCGTCTGTCGATCCATCGACCCTAAAACTAACGCTTTCTCTCATCCATATTTGCGAATTCAAATCTGGAGTGGCCCAAGTCTACCGACCCGATTGTAACGAGCCTCTTTGCATTTTTGAAATCAAAGTAGCCAACTGCAACCTATATATTTGGGCCCCGAATCCTGGCCTATCTATTGAACCTGGAAACAATGAACTTTTCATTCTCAAGAAGTCAGGTGGACTTGCGTTGGCTCTTTTCATGGAACGTCTTGCAGGGAATAAAGAATATCGTCTCTTGAAATGCTGCTTCTGCTTTAACCTATTACTTTCCAAAAAACCATCTTCTAGCTACTCCTCTGTGAAAATGGACGGGGATGAATGGGAAAACAACAATTACCTCTTAAGCGAAGGTTCACTGCTTTACAGAACAGTTGCAAAAGCCTTGGACGAAATCAACCAGGACCTTGGAAGAACTGGCTGGGACCAACGATGGAGTTGGGAGTACCATGGAATGACTCAATCTCCAGTTTTCCAGAACCCTCCAGATCCTACAGGAGTGCCTTTTGGTGTCTTCCAAGTTTTTTATCAGATGGTTTGCGATCCCGATAGTTCATTCCTCACCCCATTTGTGGTATTTGTCTTACATCACTGGCCCCGGTGCTCCGCAAGAGCTGAAGAAGGTCTTATTTGCATGGAACTAAACCCGAATAATTTCAAGGTTGCGCTTGAAGCCCTTGGTGGCCCAAGTTACTATGTACTCGAGATTGAGGTCTATGCGCCCTTGGGAAATGACCCATCGAACTCGTGGGGTTGGCAGAGCGGGAAGCTTCATGCTGGAAACCGTACCAACGGCCATCTGGCCAGAGCCAGTATTCGAAGCTTGGAGGAACTATTCGTGTCCCAGGTCTCTCAAAACGTTGATGTTATGGATATGAATATGAAAATGAGAGTTAGGGCGCGTCACCTCAGGGCTTATTTGGAACGTAGCGATTACTATGATATTGCATCCAAGAAGTTGACCTGCGACCGCATTTTGCGAAACGGGGAGTCAATACTGGGATCAGAAGGACCTTGGAGCACCTCTGACTCTTTTTGCTATTTCGACTGGCCGGAGTCATTCTATAAAGATGGCCAACAGCCTGGGAGGGTCCGTCAAGTGACTATCGTTTAACGTTAGGGACTCTATGTGTACTCGGCAGCGTCACAATAATGAAGGGACATGGAAACAATAGGGTAGAGGACAGTGTTAATAGAAATCGCCATCGCCACTAGTATATAACTTAGATACTGGGACGTCAAGCTCTGAATTGAGATAATGTAGAATCCGATGCAAGAGTCAAGCGAGTGCAGCTTCTTTATAAAACATAGATAAGGCCACCAAGACCCCATGCTCCTAAAGCACATTATTCGATAGAAGAAAGAAGCCCAGATCATCAGTTTTTATAAGTAAGTTTGTGGCTTGCACGTGCCTATGCACTTTTACCCTTACGTGTTATTTTATCTTAGTCATAATCCCGCAGCTCTTGACCCCTCAATCACGAACAATCCAATCACCAAGATAGCTATCCAGACTGCAATACTCGTTCTCGAGACGTTGGTGCTATGAAGCCAACACTACCATACATCTACAGCCCTCTAGGTCAGGACGCCAAAGAGGTCAGGCTCTTGACCATTCACCCTTCGATTGACCGAGACGGACCTGTATGCTGCGCTTTGACGCCGGTGCCTCTTTCCTCCGCTGTACCATCCAAGGCCCTTTCCTATGTATGGGGCGATCCAACGAGTACTTCCAAACTGTCCATAGATGGAGCCGAACTCGAAATAACAAAGAATCTTGCCATCGCCTTAAGATATATTCGTCACAGCACTGAAGCACAGGTCTTCTGGATTGACGGTATCTGCATCAACCAAGCTGACATGTCAGAGCGCTGTGTTCAGGCCCTCCTCATGGCAGAGATATACCGGCAAGCAGACGGAGTCGTAGCTTGGCTTGGGGAAGAGGAAAATGACAGTTCTGTTGCTGTGGATTTACCAGGAAGTCATACTGGCTCGTAGCATTACTTTGTCTTGCGGCCAAGACTCTCTTGATTGGGAGGACCTCGCCAATGTCTACAGGTTGCTGGCCTCGTTACCTTGTCCACAAAACGCCCTGTATCTCGGCATTGTAGATACAGGTCCAGTTCTCATCGTCGTGGAGATGACGAACTGGACGACGATGGTGGTCAATCATGCATGGAGTACTCAAGTACAGTCAAACATGCTGCATCTTCTGCGAAGCTGTTCAGCCAGACAAAGCAATGAACCAAGAGACCGTTTCTATGCGGTGTTGGGGTTGGCAAGTGATGCTCGCAATTTTGGGAAGCCTTCTTACACGATTCCAGCAGAGGAAGTCTTCGAAAACTTTACTCAGAAGAACATGAATCAGGCACAGTCGCTTAAGCTTCTCTCTTATACAAAAAGCGTGCTCATCACACCAGAGGAAGGAATATCGTGCAATCTTGATTTCTCTGTTTTACCATCTTGGGTGCCCCACTGGTATTATGGAACGAAATCATTCAGGATTGATCCAACTTGGTACAAAGCTGGAGCATCGGTCCAACCAAACTTTCACTTCGAACCAGGGACACTTTTTATCAAGGGAGTCATGACGGACACGAGCAAAAAGATCGTGGCCCAGTCTTTTCTCATCAAGGAAAAAAGACACAGGTTTAAAGCTGCCATGGCACCCGGCCTCTCTTCTCCTTACCAGACTGGCATCCCACGACTGCAGGCTTTCTTTCGGACTATTCTAGCAGATTGTATGGCGCCAGGCATGCCACGGCTTGATGTCTCATCAGTAGAATTCGGTAACCTTGCTGCGGCCTTCCTTCTACTTCTTCCCTCTAACCTATATGACGACGGTAAGGTATTGTTTGAAACAGTGCAGGAAAATGGAATACCAGACTATGCTCTTCGATTTCTCAACCTAATTGGGCAAGAAGATACGTTCGTGAATGCAAAAGAGCTTCTTGATCTGTACTTTGGCTCAGTCTTCACAGAACCAGAGGGAGATCTTTACCGAGGCCGGCATAATGCAAGCCCTTAAAGTAATTATATTTATGGGTAGCACCTACCCATATTAAATTTTGTTGAGAGACTAGTGTGGCGCTAATATATTATAGGTTAGCCTATATTTAAATTGCTAACCTACCTATATTGTTAAGACATTAATATTCTTATAATTAAATAGTCCCTAAAGTATTACTATATTTAATGAAATACTTATGTAGGTAGTATATATTTAAAAAAGAGTTATAATTTCGTTATAGAAATTTATTATTAAATCTTTTATTTAAATACTTTAAATTTTAATATAGTTAACCCCTATAGGTATATTAAGTCAATGCTCTCAGATGCTGAGTGATGAAGCAGCCTGGAACTGCCTTATGCATTGTCCTCTGCTCGACCTATTCACTTTCGACAATGGCCATGATACAGATCAGAGTATACTTAATTTTATGCCTTGGTAAGTTAAACCCCTAGAGCGCATTAGATCAATTCTAACCCTCCAAGTACAACAACCAACATCAATTCCACATACCACCGCTTCCCCGACCCTGCGAGCCGCGTCGACTTTGCCTTTTACTTTGTACCCGACAATGACGCCACTCTCAGTAAATTCCCTACCGACGTTCCTTGCTTCAACTGGACTTCGGACAGGATGCTTCAACAGTACCCTCTCGCCTTCAGCATCGAAACTAAGCGCTACGGTGGCAATGCGGCAAAGGGGGAGCATCAGATGGGAATATGGCATGTGGTCCAGTGGGAGTTTCTCATCACTCGCGCCGATGACGATGCAGTGGCGAAGCTAGTTTCTTACCTGGTATTGTGATCCAGGGCCATATCTGGTCGCTTGTTATCACAACAAGGAACCAAGCCATAAAGGTATGTTTAATGAGAGCTTTGGTAATATAGCGTTTACTAATTTGACTAGACCGTTCTTTGTAGTCTTGAGTTTGGAAACACGAGTTCTGTTATTGGTGTGTTTTAGGTTACAGCTGGTCTGAGGGTTTTGCGAAAATGGTCTCTTCAGGTGTTATGGCCGTGGTATAAGGAGTATTTACCGGGTTTGTGCGCAGACTCGAGAGCTGGTATTGGTGGCGAAGTGCACCAGTCGTAAAGGAAATATCACTGATGGCTATCATTTTTGAGAGCCGGTAGAGTAGAAAGCTTTTGATGGCCCGGTATCGTAGGCCCTCTGTGCGTTGTCGGTCAGGGTTGATTGATATTGCGTAGAACAAAGGAAAAGCAGTTGATACCCAGTATGAGGTGAGATTGACGCGGTGGTTAGGCTCGTCGACAGAATGGCTCTTGAAACAATAAATTCATTCATTTATTTCTAAACTCATAATGTACTTGCAGTCACAAATAACAGAATGGTCGTTCACTTGGCATTTTTCCGCGTATACCACCCACTGTGATCCTCGTCCTTAGGTACCTTGCTCCCCTCTGTTCGTCAAAATCGTGCACACCGTCATCCGACCTCATAGTTCCTAACGCCTGTCGCCAAAATCACACTCTGACAAACGCATGCCTTCGAAAATTTTGCCAAAATCTGTCTTCCCAATAGATCTACTGTCCTGTCGGATCTGCTCTATAAGAACTCGCAAGAATTGAATAGGGCTCTGTGAAAAGCTCGATCTGTTCACTGACTTTCCTGTACTTCCTGGTGGGATAAAGCCATCTGGGCCGAGAATGACAGAATCATCCATAGTGCCCCAAGCCAGCCCGAGGAGATCGCAAACGTTGGTATAGTCCTTGAAGGATGACAGGTAGAGTTGTCCGGAAAAAAGGTTAAGAAATAAGGTAGTTTTACTTGGGATAGTATCCATGGTGAGTTTTCCTGATATCCAGTAGAGTTGTAAATGATCAAGGGACTCAAAGGCAAGGTTTACCCTAGGAGCATAAAGATGTAAAGCCACATGTGGAGACCTTTCGATCAATGGTAGTAGCTCTTGAGCTTCGAATGGACTTATGATTACGAGACAGATTGGTTCAGTTTGACACTTGCCGGTTAGGATCCATTGCACCGGACGTTGAAAGGAGTTTGAGTAGTTATTCATTCCGAAAGTCCCTTTGACAGTCCTGGCGAAATCCAACGTGGCACGTACGCTGCTGGGAAAGTTTTGAACGCTGAAATACTGAGCTGCCGACGTGTTCTCCAGAATCTGGAAGGCTGGTTTGTGCTCAGTCTTGAACAAAGTGTTCATCGAGGAAGAAGAGCCCTTCAGTATCCAACCCCTCAGCGATTGGCTGATGGAATGGGTTTCTGGCTCTGCCGCAGGTGGTCTTTCAACTTGTCGCTCTTGTTCTGTTTCGGGAGAAAGTTCTCGTTCTTGCTCTTCCTGTAATGACGCCGTATGCAGCTCAGTCAATCCAAAGTCGTCGCAACGGGCTCGCAGCTCGTTATACTTCACGGCACCAGCTTTATCCAAGAATGAATCCAGATCAATGCGGCCGTTCCTGGGACGATAGCGTTGGTCCAATGTCTGAGCTTCATTTTCAAGAAACTGCTCAGCCCATCCATAAGCAGCATTGCCTTGATGTTGAGACCAGAAAACTTGTTGTCTGCTGAATCGAACGCCCTGGTTGAGCCATAGGGGAATAGCTTTACGCAGGTCGAGACATGTTTCAGTAATGACCCAACTGAGGACGTCCGCTATGGTAACCACACGTTCGCTAGCTTTTTCCTGGGGTTTTAGAAGGAAGATCTTCTGCTCAATCTCCCACGGCACACAAAACTCTACACTTTGGCCTTTCCCGAGTTTCCGCATCCGCATACATGCTGGAAGATGATAAGTAATTATCTGACAGTAAATCGTTTTTACGTACCCTGGACCAATCGATCTTTTGTCAAACCAGCACCCAACGTGACTAGTGCACGGTAATCGGGGGGAAGCTTGAGATCCGTTCCTCTGGTATGGGATTCATCTAGAAAAACAAGGCATCGATCTAGTTGTTCGGCAAATGGTGACACTTCAAGTGCTTCCACCCTGCCAGAGCGGTCGAGCACAACAATCTCGTCATCCTCGTTGAAGTAGATGACTGCTTGCGTGTCGTCATCGTTTTGATACCGTGCCAACCACTGTTTCGCAAACTCTAGGTTAGTGAGGTCAATTACCTGAGCGCCAACGTCCAGAACTACACGTGTCTGTGTATTCATTCCCGATATCATATGTAGAAGCATCCGGCTGTTGAACGGGGTGCCTTTAGCCTCCTGTGGCACCAAAGTGACCCCATTCTGTGATTGCAACAAATGGCCAAGCACAAGCGCGCTGGTGTGCCTTTGCTCAGGGAGGTCAAGTTGCTTGATATCTGTGGGTAGAACATATCTTGAATCATTGGTCCCGCTGAATCCAGTGGTAGGATTGTTTTTAATCCTGCCCAAATCCCAGCCCGAGGCTGACAATTTGTGCGGAAACTCCTTTGCCTCCTTACTGAAAACCAGCTGACTCAGGTAGTAATCAATCGCCAACTTAGAGTAGCGAAGGTGTGGATATATGTCCTCTTTGAATTGGGCCCGATCTCGCAAGTTGACGCCTTCTAGGGTTTTGAATGATGATGGCAGGGTCGGAGCGGTTCTGGTCCAGTCGTGATATTCCGCTCTGGCATTGTCTGCTTTGGCAAGTAGACGAAAAGCGAAGAATAGAGCTTCTTCGTTCAAGCCTCCATAGTAGTAGCTCAGACACGTAAGGGTAATCACGACATCGGGGTGGCTGAACTCTGATCGTGGCGTTGGACTATCCTTAGCGCGAAAAGGAACAGCCAGCTTGGTCCCAGTCTGACGATGCCGGTCGATTCCATAGTTGACTCTCCATCTCTTTTGGCCCAAAGCAAATGCGAGGATACCGCCTGCAAATAAACCTCGTAAAAGTAATATGCGACCGATTGATGCCCCGTCAAAAAACCGGCTGGTTTCAACCAATTCAAGATCTCCTTGCTTGAGCTCCCATTGCGTGATATAACGATGCACAGCCTTCTTGAATTTCTCGGGCTGGTGGCTAATAGGAAATCCGTGCATCCCAGTCTCGCAAATGTGAGAAGCAACACGATTGAGAACTACCTCCCCAGCCTCGGCTTGTAGAAAGCGTACTATGGGATACTGCCCGTTGTTCCGAGCATCAAACTCGAGTGATGTCGAAAGCTGAGATTTGGCTTTGCCAGCAAATTGGGCGACTAGTCCCAGCACTTCTTGAATGACTGTCCATCTACTGGGGCTATCCTCAATGGAGCACTGTTGTCCTAGCGTGTAGATGAGCTCGAACTTGACGCTAAAGTTCTCATCGCTTTCATCGACGATATCACGGGAGGCATGGTCAAACAGATTTCGGATTGCCCGTAGTTGCTCCGCAGCTTCATTGTGGTTACTAAGTTGACATTCTAGTTCCATCAGCTGTAAAGATAGCAAATGTTCGGGCTGAACCATGAGAACACCGCCTTCATTCATGCATTCAATGACTAATCGACGAATCGAGTCTGCCCGTTGGAAGTCCATTTTTATATCTCTTGAGAATGGCAGGAGGTAGACTGGGCGGTCGAGCAGGCCGGCGAGCTTTGACACAAGCATCTGATGCATCTGCTTTGCCTGCGGCTTGGCAACGATGACACGAATCATTTTAGAACCATCTGCAAGAGCAGTAGCGACCATTGGAACGATAACGGTAGATTTACCCTCGCCCATATTCAGCTGCATAACCGCGTTCCTGTTCTCTGGGGGACTGATCATCTTCTGAGCGACCTGCTGTTGCACGTTTCGGATCATGATCTCGCTCTCGCATTCTAGCAATAACCATTCAGGATGATCCCGATCTTCCCAGGTCTCATGTCTCGGATTCTGGAGCTCGCGAAGAAGATCTACAGGGCTGGATTGGAACCGTACGAGGCGCTTGGCCCGCTGAACAGCTGTGATGGCAGTCGCATATCCTATGATAGCCATCTTCCATGTAGCAGGTAGGCAAGAAAAGCGTAGTGGTCGAAGTTGCTGCAGTAAAAGAAGCGGTGTTACCCTTGGCAAATGCCCAGAATCTACCAAGATACACTGCATTAAGCGCGGTACCGGAGTCCCAGTCTTCCGCGTCAAGTTCGTTCTAATAATGACTCGCAACAAATTCTGGTAGACCCCTGTCGTGTGATTCTCGTGGCGCTCTAGGTTCCCGCGAAGCAAATGAACGAGTCTTTCAGGGTGGTTAATGTCAAGTTCATAGTCAACACGCTCGTTCAAACTTGAGAGACTCTGGCGTAGCTCGTCCAAATAGCGGTGTTCGTATGGCAATTTCGCTTGGATGTCGAGGTTATGAATGATGTCGGTCAACTTGCTTACGGTCCCCGGGTCCATGTTCACCATTTGAAGTGGAACATCTAGTGCTGGTATCGGGCAGAAATTGTCCTGTGCAACTGATGTACAAAACAAATCCTCGATGGATATGAATCCTAACGGCCGACTTCGTGAGCCTGCCGTGACCTTCTCCGGTTGAGGGTGGAGCTTGAGACTCTGAATGGGCACCTTCTCCAGACGAGCGGAAATTTCTTGGAGGTATTGCTTGAACTTAAAGTTCTTATACCATGAGGACCACTGAAGGTATAAATCTTCTATGGCATCTTCACATCTGAGGTAAGAATTGATTTTGCTCTCCCGCGGTGTTTTCGGGACTGCGCAAGGCCATTGACTGCTTACTTGGTCGTTGAAAGACTGCACAGCACGGTTTTGATTTTCTGCAAACTGCTTTTTGCGTCTGTTCAATGATTGGTGTGGAGTCTCTTCTCGTAAAGGTGAAAGGGAGCCTTCTGGACATAAGGTAATAGGAAGTGCCGCACTTATTGCTATCCTGCTGACTTCTCTCGGAACAACCGTGTCTCCTCGCGAGAGATCATACGAAGGCTCGGTGGGCAAGGGTACAGCTGAAACTGAGGCGGATTGTGCCATCATTAACAGTACCTGGGTGATTTGGGGATCATGATGGTTTGAATAAGACACAGTGGCCATCCAGACCATTAGCTCGAACTTGTTTAGCCAGTTTTGTTCTTTTTGAAAAGCATAATGAATCTGACACCAGTCAGACGAGAGGAAACTCCCTATTCCTTGTAGCCACCTCGAGTCGTACTGCATCATGCTCTTGTGTGGTACTTGACTTGTGTTCAAAACATTGCCCGCACTGAGAAGTCGATAGAAAACCTCGGCAAAAGAAGAATCAATTCTCTCAATGACGTAACACTGAGTATGGTAAACTCGGAAAGCGATCTCTTGAGCGCGGATTGCTCGGGCCGACATGACTTCTTGTGCCCTTCGGATATATCTAACATCATGTCGAGCCGTAAACTCTTCGGCGCCAAATCCAGAAACGTTTTCCCTGGATGCCCTGTTGATCGCTCGTTCAACTAGATAGAGGGAGGAGTGATCTGGGGAGTCTGGTATTTCGCGCTTGGGATAAAGAAAACAGATTTCGTGAGACCTCGCGAGTATGTCGAGCACGGCTTTGTAGAAGCGATCGTTCTGGGACATATAGCTCACTCTAGATGACCACTCGACGACCTGCATCACTTTTTCATTCTTTGGGTAGAAGGAACGCGTTGGTGATAGGCTGGCGATCCAGTCCAGGATGTTATATGAAGTTTCAGTCAAGATGCTAGGTACGCGGATTACCGCAGATCCCAAGATGTCCAGAGCTTCTTCGGTTCCTGTTCGTCCAATAAAAGGATCCGGAAGGCAGAATGATGTAAGTCCGTGGAGATATGCCAGGTATAGTTTGCTTTCAATTCTGGTACTACCTACAAGTCGACCGAGGAGATCGTCGAGCTTATAAGCCTGTACACGACGCGCGCTGCCATATGCTACCGTGACCATCGTGTGCTTTTCAAGATGGTTGAATGTCTCCATCTCATATTGGACATCGCCTTCAGGAATAAGGACTGTTCTGCTATGCGGTTCTCGGCTACTGAGTAAGACGAGTTTGCTTTTGAATCCCACGAGCGTCCCTGTAGATTGATTGGGATCGATATGCATGTCGCGAAACTGTCGGGATTCGATGGAAGACTCTCCCGCTTTGAGAAGAAATTCCAGTCGCAGATTTGGAATCCGTATCTCGGTGCTCCGCTTGACAGTATCGTAAACCAAGTGGAGCCCTAGCGGTGCTTCAAGTGGATCGAGGATCCTTGCGATACGCTTGGCCAACTCACTTGAGGGGGCAACGAGAAAAGCATCACCGTGACGGCCAAGTTTCCAACTACCGTCATCCTGTGAAAAATGCCAGTCTCTCTGATCATATGAAGCCCAATGATTGCGAAGTTTGCAGAATTCTATGCTTTGTGTTTCGTGTTGGTACCAATGAGCAAAATTGTCAGCAAATTGATGAGGGACCGTCCCCTTCAGCAATCTGGATGGAACAAGATCTAGCGTTGATCCGGGTTTGCGTAATTGAACTAGAAGGTCTTGATTCTGCATGCCAAAGTGAACAGTATAGCCTAGGAACTCTCTGGTTGCGCTGAACCGCATGCCTGGTACATCACTCGGCATGACATCCAATATCATGGATCCGAAAAGTCTCCCGTGGTCTTCGTGCATACAAAAGTCACGGGGCAGACGTGTTAATGGGGCACCATTGACCAGAAGTTCGCCTGTTAGGACGTTAAGGTCGACTTGTCTCCGGCCAGAGTGTGTTTCAAGCCAGTAACATGTCGAAGAGGCCAGGGACCACTCTGTATCTCGAGAGAAATCTGGCCAGCTTCTCTTGATAGCCAGATCAAGGCATTCATTGCCGCGAAGCATGACTTCGTCGATAAGAGTTGAACGGGTACGGTGCAGTATGTATCGAGTTCTATCGTCCATGATGCGCTGGAGTGAGCTTTGGGCCTTGTTGGCAATAGTGGAGTTTTGGATGACGATAGAGGATTCAACAAGAAGAGACGCCTGCTCTGAGTCTCCAAGTATCTCCTCCAAGTGCTTATCATCAACGTTAAATGTTTGGATACATATCATGGCAATGTCAACGGCCGACTTCGAAAACTCCTTTCGTTGCGTATCGTCAGCTGTGTCCTGGACCTTCCTGATCAAAGCCAACAACCACTGATAGGAGATATTGCGACAATTAGATAGAAGCCCTAGGATACCTTGCGAAAGTTGTGGGCTAGCCAGGGAGAGAAATCGAATTGCGAGAAGTGTAAAAGAACATAAGGCTGTATGAGACTCCCAATTCTTTTCGATCCTTGAGATTGCCTCGGAGAGGCGCTCCAATAACCGACGACCAAACTCCACATCAGTGAGGCGCGTGTGGCTTTCTCGGGTGATCTCCAAAACCGAGTTTGGCCCAGCCTGTAGGGTTATTTGAAGCAAGAAAATCGCCGTCTCCTCTTGGCTAAAGTCAATCGTTGGCATTGCGAGTTGTGTCAAGATGCTCATCCACAGCAGACGGTATCCGTACGGCAAGGCAGCCAAGGCTTTGAACTCCCCCAAGGTCATGTGCTGGGGGCATTTATACTGACTTGCTATCACCTGGTTTGGAGTTTCTCCATCAGGTCGAAGCCAGGTGCGGACGAGGAAGGGGTTCAAGGCTCGAGCGCGCTCGGGAAGTTTGAATGTACACAACTCTGAGACGGTCATTAACTGGGTAAAGGAAGAAATGAAGCTTCCACTCGCACGGTCGTGATAACAATAGACAAGGCCATTTTCTAGACAGACATCTGCAACATCACTGACCGCGATGAACTTTCGACGTCGGTGAGTTTGAAGATGGGGTTTTGCCTCCGATAGAAGATGTACTCGGCTCGGCTCAGAGGTGCACCAGGGAGAGAGACCGCTGTAGGAGTCCAAAGAATAGTATGAATCAGGGCGTTCTCCTAATGACTTGAAAGCAAGCACATCATGAATGAAATGATATGTAACATCCCGCCACTGTGCATATTGGTGAGGAATCCCCAGTTCGAAGACTGTAGCCTGGGCTTTGAGAGTATCGGTGGGTAACGGCCATTCGTGGACCGCTATGTCCAGGTTTTCCGCTTGATCCAGCAGATAACAACGATGGCAGCGGGGATCATGTTCAAGATACCTAACACCCAGTGAAGTTCGATAAATTTGCGTGCATGTAGTGGCGTTATACTGTCGCAGTAAGTCGTCATATCTGTTTTTGAGTCGATGGAATTCACTGATCTTGGCATGTCTTTCCAATTTAGCCGCCTCCTCGATCGAAGTTTTCTTTTTCTGAAGCATTGACGACGATTGAAAATATCGTGTAGGAAAAGACATGTTCTCACCAAAAGAGCGAAACACAGATGGCCTACTTGGTAACCCCGTGCGACCCATAAGATATCTCTCAAGATGATGGAGCCTTGCCATATCTGCCTTTGACTGGAACAAAAGTGCTTGCCAAATCCTAGTGGGTACTTCTGAATCGTATTCTTTGAGCATAGGGTATTTATACAATGTGGCTTTGTCGGCTGCTACCCAAATCTCACCGATTGTCAAAAACATTCGTGATGCACTTTCTGGGTGACTCGAGTACCAAGCTCCTGCGATTGAATGGTAGCTTTCGAGCAGCACTTTAAGCGACGCGCAGGTCGTTTCCTCATGAATATTCCTTTCGATCCACTGACCGAGATTTTGTTGCACCCACGACTCGATCATTGCAAGGCTGAATAGGGCGTACGAATTGTCATGTGGTGTGTGAACCGATGGAAGGCTGTCGGCGTTGAAGAATGAGACGTGGGCTACCGGACAGAATGCTTCGGTGTCGTCGTTGATACCACGACGAGAGATGGATGTAAGGAAAATGTCAGTTTTTGGAAGAGAAAAGTAAAGATGGTCCTTCATCTCGGTGGAGGCCAAGAATGTGATATCTATGTGCTCCTCGCAATGAGTACGGATTCGTTCCCATCTCTCTTTCAGAGTCTTGGAAGCTGTTGATACGATACCATGGACAGTCGAAAGCCACTTATCGTTGCAAAGTCCTTCGAGCTTGCAGAGGCGGCGTGAGACCTTGGCCATCATGATGTGAAGAAGCTCGCTCGAGACCGGAGCTTGGGTTGCTTTGAGGAGAGCCTGCGCCATCAGGTAGGTCATGAAACGTTTGTATATATCATCTGAACCATCTGAAATGCGGCTCATTGTAAGGTGCAGGCCTACACGGATGAGCAGCCAGGCTGGGGATCTTCTCCACGGAAGCTTGCTGCTATTGTAACTGGTTTCCTCACGTGTGTGTTTGCGGATGCCTCGAACTTCCACTTGCCTTCCGGCGCCTCTGAGGAAGCTCGTCAATAACTCATTCACGATTCGTGGATTTGTGGTCTCTCGATCCTCGTGGTGATCCTTCCGAGCCTTCCTAGCCCTTGGCTGAGCTTCAGCAACCCTCTGGCGAGACATCTTAACAAGTGTATTGGTCAAGACTTCCTGAAACGCCTCACTCCGGAAGTCCTTCTCGGATATTTCGGTTGCGGTGTCGGGAAACTCGCGAACTAGACGACCCTTAGTGGTCATGGCGGCTGTATTGGTAGGAGATAGCTCAAAAGTCTCGAAGCAGAACGAATTTTCCAGTCTGCGAACAAGAAAACCTGCGTTCTGTGCAGCGACATGGAAGAGGGCGACAGGTTCTATAACATTAGCTATTAGTTAGAAAGAAAACCAAGGTCAAGTAATGTACGTATATACCATGCGAAGAAAGAGCCGATAGGACTTTCTGAATGCCAATATGTTCGAGAAATCCTCTCGAATCCGTCGTGTCTCGCATAGTTTGCAGCATAGAAATGGGAGGCCGGAGGGTCGCCGCATCTTCTCCACCTAGCTCGTCGGTAAAGCGTTGCAGAGACTGCAGGACAAAATCGGTCAGGAAGATGGTATTCAAGGCAGTCATGTCATCAGCGCCTGGTAGCTTCGGAGGCAAGAACAAGTGATGGAAGAGATATTCGATCTGATCCTTGTTACTGAGGTTATCCATTATGGAAGACGAAAATGCGGATAAGCAATATAAATGTTGATAGATGTTTTTTGTTTTTGAAAAAGAGTAAAATAGCTTGGCTAAGTACGCATCAGTCTGTGTTTGGTGAATGCGCTTGGTGAAAAGGCTACTGGACTAGAAAACTTCCTTTCTACCACCATAGACAGAGATGATGAGAATTGGGTCAAGCTGTAAAAGCTCGAGTAAGGGGCGGACGTCTACCCAACACACCAGGTAGGCCTCCCGCATTGGTAGCGGCGAGCTGATTCGACTGCGAAGGAAAATGTTGGGCGATGCAAAGACACGTGACGTACTCAGCTCACGGGTACTTTTTACACTCGTTTTCTTCTATCTATTACTGTGCGATCAAAGTTGCCTGCTTCTACTATCTTCTTGTTAAATACTCCCATGACTCTACATCTTCTTCTGCCGTTTCCTTTAAACTTGTAGTGAGTGCATTAAGGTATTTGATATAAATCACGGCAGGGAATGAATCCTTTCTAACAGGATAAACGTCTACATCAAGATCTATCCTCTTACTTACAGATATAATGGCATTCAACCCACTTTATCTAACTTCTGATATATATGAGGCGTGCTATAATAAATCTTCTAATAGGAAAGTTCTATTTAGACTTATTTCATCAATTTAATGGGTTACACACTGCAGTTAAAACCACTGCAAGCGTAAGTATTTTATAGATCATCAGTGAATAATTGCCACATTAGCAGACAGAATGATCAGATTAAGGATGGGCTGCAACAACCTACCTCTATTTTCCCTTAACGTATAAGGTCAGAGCGATGAGTGAACAGAAGCTTGTCGATAAATGCTCCACTGCTGTTCTATGACTTCATTTAGGTGCCAGAAACATGTGGAAAGGTTGACTCATATACGTGGCGTCTAAATATTCTTATTATACTTTATTAAAACGTAATTATTGGTAGGGCAGGTGCATCAAGAACATATGAAAAGGGACATATCTGCATATGCTTGACCAATGCCAAGAGATAAGGCGGGACTTTTAGGAGGCTATAATCCCAATTGCAAGTGCAAATAAATGCTGAGGGGCTTAACTGAGCGCTTAAGCCTTGGGGCAACACTGCGAGGTACATATAGACTGATGTGTCCAGACCCCACATCGTTGACACAATCGACGCGGAAGTTATTTTCTATTTAATAAACTTTTATGAGAGTTACGCTTATCTTTGCTCGTCCCGGCTGTCAAAGCGTACGCCCTCGTGCCCCATTTACCTTTTCGGCGAATATCTCTTCCTAGTGAACTTACACCATGATTGCGGGCACTTCTACCAGATTTTAATGGGAAGGCTATCCTAGCGATGACTTACAAAGGACACGGTGGTAATAGTACCTATACTAGGTCAGGGATATCGCGCAACTCACTGGGATGAAAAACATCATCGCATTGGGGACAGGCCCCGTTCCCGACTGGAATGCTTGAGCAAGAGCGGGGTAGGCAAGTAGAACGTAACCACGTATTGCAGATGCGGGAGGCCGACCACTCTTACCGGCGTGGCCATTGGGCTTTAGGGTTGCCCGTGGGTTCCAGGCGTTTTGGGGCTGGTGTAAGCCTCAGGTGAGAGCCAGGAATGGGTCTACAAGTTTTAACCCCGGAGTAAAGCTTTATATACCCACTGAGTTAAAGTGGTAAGTAAAGAATAATATGTTTTCTGGCGTGGACTATTAATAATAAGCCATATGTTTTAAACTCAATAATCCCGACCTTACTGCTGACCTAGTTGCCCTTGAAAGTTGCGCCCTCGTGATCTCAGATCATAACTAGCCCGTTACCTGTGCATCGCGTGGAGCTTAAGAAGGACCTGCCGGACCTCTGCCGCGACAATTATAAACCAAGCCTCATATAGGCTAGGCCCGTTAGGCCCTTAAGGCCTGATATCCTGCAGGAAGTTATCCTCCTCTGGTAACCGCGGTTCCCCTTACTTTAGCTTCTCCGCTAGGTCATAAAGTGACGAGACTTGCGTCATCTCTGGCTGATAGGCTGTTGTATATAGCCTCGGCCCCTTTGCGTAGCTCCTTGAGGTTGTGTATATCTGTTATACGCTGGATCGCTGGCCCAATAAGATCGAGGTTATTTGGGCACGCCGTGAGGTATTACCCTGGCCTCTGATATAGGGCTCTTTGTCTAATAGCAGACATTGGGTTCAGCTAGCTGTAATTACAGTCAGTAATGTGGATCAAAGGACTAGGGTTGGATTGACTGACAGTCTCGGCTTAGTGGATTAACTGACGATATTAAGACTTATTGGGTTAATTAAAAGCAGAGGAAGGAGGGGCTAGTAGCTAAGTATTATATTATACTCTTTAGTAGCCTATATATTTATTATAGTTAAAGTTCAGTTAGTTACTATATATACTAATTAATATAATATATTAAGTTTAGACCTACCTAAATAGGTTATTCCTATTAATAATACTAAAGATAAATAGAAGACTTAGGCACCTTAAAGGTTAAAGTTAAAAAAATATAATAAAAATCGTGGTCCGGGCCACACCCACTCTTCTCTGTCC
>JAALXI010000265.1:0-52701 GCA_012977755.1 Fusarium nurragi | reverse complement strand
GGTATTTGACCGGGCATAGGTGGAGGAGGCGGAGGCGGCGGAGGAGGAGGGGCACCGGCACTGGTGATTTCGATCTTCGGGGTTTCACTATCACCAGGAGTAGAAGTATCTATATCTGGGTGAGGAACAGTGCTATCATCCTCAGAATCGCTAGCATCGTATCTCTTGACCTTGGAGCCGATTTCACCAAGTAAACCAGCTTGTTGCTTGGGGTCAATGACTGGTCGCTTCATTTCGACGATTCTGGGCTTCTCATAGACAACACCATCCTCACCCTCGGTCTCATTGTCCTCGTCGATTACCTCACCATCAGAGCTTCTCTTAAGAGGCTTGCGGGGAATCTTGGTGTTGCGGTGGATGCTACCCAAGACGCTGTTGGTAAAGTCCCTAGGCGGTGTTCCACCGCCGAGGGATGTTCCAGGTCCGTCATCCATTTCTTCACGAAGGGCTCGAAGACGATCAGAAGGTCCAACAGCATCTCCCCAAACACGTCCCTCAAGCTTGTATTGGGTCTTCTGTCGCTCGATTTGCATCTGCAGTCGCTCCATGAGGCGCTCACGATCCAAGATACCTTGCATACGAGCAGGGTCTTCAGGGGGGGCAGTTTTGCTGCTGGCGCTGGCAGTGGCATTGGCACTCTTGATGGCTTTAGAAGCGGCGACATCCTGGGCATCCCGAAGCATCAGATACAACTCTCTGGTCTCCAACTCGTATCGCTGGGCTTCCTTGGCTCTCATCGTTTGCATACTATCCAATTCAGCCTTGAGCCCATCCGCCTGTCTCCTTTGAGCATCGATAAACCGAGACTGTTCCTCCAATTGCCTCTGCAACTTGGCAACTAGTCCATCAGCTCCGAGTTCAAGCTGGGCCTTCACCTCATCACGCTCAGCCATGGCAGCCTCGGCGATCTGCCGCGATTCGAGCGCCTCATCCTGGGCCTGCCTGGCTTCTGAGTCTGTATGCAACTTGTCGAGCAGACTTTGGACAGTGAAATTGAGACTTTGCTTGAGGTCCATGTTCGGCAATCGCCGATCCATGGCGACGTAGCTCAGCATGGAATCCACCAACTGGAACATGCGCAGCCGCTCTTCGCCATCATTTGCGCGGATGAGCATAAGGTGTTGAAGAGCTGAGATGAAGTAGTCGTTGGTTTTCGTACCATGAAGACGCTGCTGAATAGCATCTGCAATTTGAACGGGATCGGTCAAATCCTTGACCTCGCTCTCAACATCGTCCTTGATACTGCTATTCTCTCGCTCAAGCATATCCTCGTAGTCAATGGCCTCGTTTGTCCGGAACCGCTCGATCTGCTTGTCTAGGAGCTCGTATTGGAACTCCTCCATCTTCGTCAAGATCCGTTTGATCCCACATGCTGTAAACTGAGCTCGAATGTGTATCCGTAACTCCAAGTCTCTTTCAGGCGAGTCGATAATCATGTTGACGAGCATGAGTGTCGCGACAGCGTATTCCATAAGCAGATTCTCCATTCCAATACCACCAGTCCTCAGTTCTTCACTGGCGCCGACCAAGCTTCCCATCTTGCCTCTGCCGTCGATGGTAACCTCCACCAACCGCATCCAAGCATCAAATCGGCCATTCTCTCCTGATGCCACTTTAACCTCGTCCAGAGCCTGGATAACCTTAATATGTCCTTCGGCATTCTCTCCCCAAGTACACAGGAAGGTGATGATTTCGCTGACAAGCTTTCGTGTGGTGAGTCGAGGGGATATGAGCGAGCTAGCAAGGGCCACCATGACCTTTTGGTGAATCAAGGCATCGTCGGCGCCGAATTTGTTGTTCATGAGTGCCTTGACACACTTGATAATATCGTACTCCCGGTCGAGGTTCCTGTCGGTGCGGCCACTGTCCTGGGCTGGTCCCTGTGCTGTCCTGCGGTTGATCTTAAGCAGCAAGGTCATCAAGGCGACCTGTCCCTGGCATTCGACGAATCTCTTGACCCAGCCAATCTGTTGAGTTCTGAGGTTGACCTCCAAGCTTCCCATACCCTTCGTGTCAAGTCGATCCTCCATAACCCGACGAACATACCATTCCGGGGTGCCCTCCTCGTCGGAGTAAGTCGTGATATCGGGGGTCGCGGTATACTGGCTCGGGCGTGCTGTTTGTCGGCGCTTCTGCTCACCCTGCCATTCGGTGAGTCGATCTTGATAGAGAAGCGTCCATTTCTTTTGAGCCGGATAGGCCATCATTTGTCTCCTAGCTTGTTCAGGGAGGTTGTGCCATCCTCGTTTCTGCATCAGTTGAAGGAACATCTGCTCGACCACGTTGTCGTCGTCAGGTTTCGGAAAATAAAAACCACCCTGGGGATCGCTTTGACCTGGAGGAGGTCCCGAGGGGAATTTGGTGAATCGATGGGAATCGCGGTTCGAGTGCTGTGAAGCAGCGTAGGAGCTCTGAGAAGACGCACTAGGCATTGCTGCATTTGGTGAGCGCGATGTTCTGGCATCAATGTAGTTTGCATTACCTGACTGAATGCTTAGGTTATCAGCCGAACCCCGAGCGTTGGATGACATGAACGAGTCGTATCGAGGGTTAGGAGGATTGTTTGAGTGAGAAGAGCTGCCCCTTGTGGGAGGACCCCATTGCTGATACTGGGTCTGGCGTCCTGTTGAAGCCATGGTAACGTTGCCATATCCATATCCAACGGGTTGTCGCCCGGGAGAATGGGCACCAGGCTGGCTCGACTGTCCGTCCCAGCTTGGGTATTGGTGAAAGTCCAGGCCATTCTTATTCAGGTGGTGGGGAAGGGGTTCTCGGCGCACTGGCATCTGCTCGCCTTTGGGCAGATATTCGACGGGTATAGGAGAGCGTGACCCGCCTCCGACGGCGTCGTATGGAATAGAAGTTATGACGCCTGCCATCTGGTTGATACCGCCATCGGAAGACTCTGGACGATCGATGGAAACGGCAGACGACTCCCGCCTGTGGCGCGAGGAACGAAAGCTGGCGGCATCGTCTGCGGGGTATCTCGATTCTTCAGCCAAACGCTTGTCCTTGTGCTTACTTCGGGAGAATAGCGACCGGCCGCCAGAGGACTGCCTCGTCTTATCAGACATGGCGACGGCAGTAGTAGTGACAGGGCGGTCGTGGCCGCGACGGTCGTCGACGCGGAGGCTCTACTTTGCGAATCGTATGTCGAGGGTAATGTTGGTGTCGATCTGGGGTGTACTATGTAAGGAAAAAAGGAGGTGCCGGGGCCGACAAGTCTGGGGAGCGTTGACCAACGGCTACCAGTTGGAACACGTGAAGTTGGCGATGTGCTGGCCCAGAGCCGCTCGCCTCATCGGGGGCACGATATCGACGTCAAAGAAATACTGAGGTTATTCGGGACTCGTGCGGTCTCCAACTGGAACCGGCGGGAAACGTTGCGGGCGGGCTTGAAACGCTGGTCGTCGGGGGTTGGTTGGAAGGGAAGGTAAATAGGGATGGGGTAAAAAAAGACAAAGAAAGGGCCTGGGCTTGGCCTGTGATGATGCCGTCGCTTCAATGAGTGGTGCCAGAAAAGAATTAAGTCGAGATGGTGTGAACAAAGGAGCGTGGCGTAGCGCACAGATAGACAGACAGACCGTACCACAGTACAGCGAGTTACGGTACGCAGCTGTACCAAAGACGGTGGTGTTGGGTCTCTGTGATCAGGGATCACCGAGGTCAGAGCCAAGATGAGTGCGGATTGGCTCCAGGGGTTCACGGGGACGATGGGCCCGGTATTGCTTAGCCGCCGTGTGGGCTTAGAGCGCCGGGTCTGTCCAGATCACCCAAAGCGAGAATCATAAGGGTCTAAACTAGAGAATATTACTAAGGGATAGAATCCAAGTTCTTACAGATGCGGCTCAAAGAGTCTTCTTACGGCTTGAGGCATAATGAAGATGTCAACTACGAAATCACATGGCATTTACACAGCTGAGCTCCAGCTGTCATGTATTTAATCGTACTGTACAGAGTATCCTGAACAGCGCCGTGGCTGCTGGCAGCAGCGCCAGGTGGGGAGTTCCCGCTAGCATCAGCCAGGGGGAGTAAGTGGGTTCTGTAGATTGAGGACGCGCAGACGTTGTCAACCTGGATGGAGATGTACCGAAAGAGATGGTATATCCACAACATTAAAGAGTGACACATTCCTTTACCATTCAAACTTGCAGCACAAGGAGCTTAAACATACCACCATTTTGGTTAGTTCATATAAATAATCACCGTTGAAGTCTACACCAGGCTGAGATTCTGAGTTACCTTCAAACACCCAGAGGCCTAGACTTACTTGCGCAGTAAACTCCTCGCACAAAAATGAAAGGAGCTGTATGCATGAGTAACATGAAATGTCTGTATTGATTTAACACACGCTGTTTATATGCGTGAGTGGTTCTTCATGCGTCTGTTATCAGCATCGGGTAGTCTATTATACTTGCTTGCTACACTTACAGTCATGAGATGGTACTGGATGTTACACAACTCTTAATACTGGCTCATCACCAGAATCAAAGTGTCATTCTCCTTTCTTACTTAAAACAAAGCCTCTTTAAGCCATAGATACCCATAGAATCTTCCAATTGTTTCGGGTTTCCCGTGGACCGCGTGCAGCTCTCGTCCTTTGTCTCAGATCCATCCCCCGTCTACGCATACGACACGTCCATGAGACAAAGATCTCTTTCCCCATCCTCGATCCTTAAGCGAGGTCAACTGTCTCGTTTACAACTGCCGTCTTCTTGTGGATAAGATATCGAATCCGCACAGAGACGTGTCCTATGAAGTTCCCATGTTAAACTTCAAGTCCATTGTCAATCATATCGACCCGCTCGTGTAATGGCGTGCTAAATTTGCCGACGATGGAGCTAATGCAGCAACTGTACATATGGCTGCTCGATTCAACAGATAGCACTTTGATGTCTGCAGTAGCTGGGCTATGTCTCGCGATGAACGGTTCCTAAAAGTACACATGTCAACTTTTCACGGCTTGAAGTCTCAAAACATATAACTGATGATCATTTGCATCATCGTCGAAGAATGGCCGTTGATATTGGCACTTTTACCCCCCTGACAAGTCTAAACTCTCCTGTCGGTCGCCCCCTTTTAGCGGGATCTCCTGCCTCGTCACCTCACGCCGGACCCTTGCGGCTACAGCCTGAGCCACGTTTCCTGGGCACGCTGCAGCCTCAGGGCGGTCACAACGTCCGAACCTATCTCAAACCTCGTGGCAACGTCATCCTCGAAACTTGGTGATATCTGCTATAGAAAACAAACAAATCTGAGCTCGAGCATTGTCACCCACAGAGCCCGAGGGGAAGAACATGGGCGCGACAATGTCAGTTATCAAGGTGCGTCCCCCATCATGACAACCACCCACTGATCCAATCCCTCATCTTGGTGCGATCACGATGCTAACACCCCAAACAGACGCTCATTGTTCCCGCAGTCATCTCTCTGCTCCTCTTTATTCTCTTCACATACGTCCTTATCCCTCTCTGGCGTCGATATGCCCGCTACAGCCAATACCTTCCTCTCGACACACTCTCCTCCCAGACCTCGTCTCTGCGCCAGCGTATATCGTCTCGTATAGCCACTTGGCGCTCCAACCGTGGCGTCGCGTTCGCATCCGACAATGGCTCCAACGACGGCTTGGATGACGATGACGATGATGATGGAGAGGAACTTGGAAATGTCGACGAGGATATATGGCGCCAGATGGAGGCAGACACCCGCGCGGCCCGGCCAGATAATACCAGGCGGTTAAGTAGAGAGTAAGCCATCATGACACCCTTGTCACGCGTCGTTGTTGTTACTAACCTCAGCATCACCAGCCTCGAAGAGGGATTCAGGGACGATAGTGACGATGAACCAGAACGGCTAGCAAGGAATAATTTCAGATCATGATAGTATAAAACGATTGCTCCGCCGCATCATACTCAAAACATATTTTTTCAATCAAAGAGAGCGCATGTTCCTTCAGATTTCCTGTCCCTGACAACACAAAAAGCACTGCATAGCCTACAGCACACTATTACCGCTGTGTCTGATGAGAAAGTGTGAATTGCAACAATCGCTGTCCATCTTACATCTAACTCCTACTATCTATCAACTGCTATCACACGGGCCGTCGACCCTGATACCTAAAAACATGCCGCTGTATTCATATCGCTCTTTATCCAGTGTTCCAAAACGTAAGCGGTCTCAAAAATACACATTCTACAAAACATCGCCATTCCTCCAACGGCAAGTGCCTAGCCCTCGACAAGACAGGGGGCTGGAACTTTGCTGGTGACGAAGAAGCTGGATTGTAGTTGTGAGACTGTCGCGCTGATCTGCTAACCAGTACCATCTCGCATCTCATTGAGACGATGGCCCGGGTCTCTCAGCATCCGGGATCACGGAACCTGCCAGTTCCTCCTCAGGGTTGAGAACCTCGTGACCGATATACACTTTGCGGTTGACATAGCTCAACCTTCCTTCATGGTCCATATTCAGTAAAGAAGATAGCGTGACCTGGATAATAGGGATGACATTCTCAGCTGGTATGTTATCTTGAACTGGCTGAGGATCAGCATCCATCAAAACACCATCAAGAGAACTGATCCTGCGACTTAGGCTGGGGGTTCGAACTGGGTGGATGGCCTCGGCCGACGTGTCAGCAAACCTCACCCTTCTGGGTATTTGGGACGGCGGGGGTGTCAGAGGCGAAGAGTTGGACTTGGGTGACGAATTCCATGCCTCCGAACCAACGTAATCAGCCATCGAATAGATTCCAAGAGGGTTGGTGTTCGTGTCCAGTACGATCTCTCCATCCGCCTTCCCCTTCCCCTTGTCCTTCTCAGCCGAATCGGTGTTCTCTTCAACCGAATCGGATTCCTCCGTTATCTCGCCTAACACTTCACGGCGACGTTGAGGAAGGGTTTGAGGGTCATGAAGAGGGAGACCTTGAGGAAGATCATGCTCGGGACGAAAAACAAGGCCTCTTCTGATTACTTCGGTCTCCTGAGCTGACCTGCTTGATGAAGGCTGTATAAAAGCATGTTCCCAGAGGAGCCGCTGTCTTTCGAATTCATCGACCCTGTGCTTGCGATACTCTTGATATCGGACATCGATCGCTCGGCTGATCCTCTTGAACCTCCAGTTATGCCATTTGTTTTGAACCCTCCATGCCAGGCGAACGCAACAGACTGTATTTGGCATAACCCGCAGCTTCTCCTCCGCATCACTCAACTTGCTGTGGTGGCGGGCCATCAACACCTGTAACTTTCTCGCTTCAGTAGTATGGCAGTATTCACAGTCTGTCGGTAGAAGTCGGGGTCCTATAACCGGCACAGGTATTTGAGGGGGGCGCAGTGTTGGGATGGTGATATGGGAGCATTGATGTTGAATGGATGTACATGCACCCATGGGACATCGATGCTCGCGTCCATCGATACTCAATTCTTTGATGTGCTTTTGAATACAAGGTGCACCAAAGTCATGGCCACACGCAAGGTAGGCCCTCTGCTCAGAGTTGAGCCATCTTTTATAATTAGTAGTAGTGTGGGTGTATCGTTTGCCGCACGACGGACAGAATTGATCGTACCCAGCATGCAAGATCTTAATTGAGCGTGTGTTCTGGGGTAGCCCCAGAACTTCAAAGCCTGAGTTCCGATGAGTTGCTCTTGAGGATTCAGCTATGGTCAAGGATTCAGCTGGGGTCAAAGTTTCTGCTGCAGTCGAAGATTCAACTGCAGTCGAAGATTCAGCTAGGGTCAAGGTCACAGCTGGTGACAATGCCAATGTTGCAGTTGAGGACTCGGCTGTGGATAACACGGGCGTGGTCGAGGATCCAGCTCGAGCTGAACGTCTAGCTTCGGCCACAAAGGGAGGGTCAGGCAGAGGCAAGGCAGGAAGTGCCTGTAGCTCGACCGGAGACTGTGTGGAGCTGTCTCTGGTCTCGGGACGTCTCCTGAGCACTTTGGGTGTAAGTGCTGCCAGAAATCGAGGCACGGAGCCCTGTTTGCGAGATGACGGCATAATGGCCGTGTTGCGAAGTGAAGTTGCCCATAGCGACTGTGTGATGGAAAATAGAAGAATGAGTGATTGGACAAGAGATACGGTGACGACGATCTTGACGATGTGTGTTGAGTATGGCGATGGCTAGTGATAGCTTCTGGTGAGCTGTTTGAATGAATGCCTGTGGCTACGGTGGAAAAGATGATGAAGAGGCGGAGTTCTGGGCGGTAGGTTTCACTTGTTGAAAGGTTGCTCCTGGGAATCTGAAGCCTGTGAGTGAAGGAAAGGTCCTGCCTAGAACCTAATAAGATCGTGATCAAAGGAAGGAGCCCTCGTTCAACATGCTGTGTTGGTAATTTGCAGCTGATGAGCATCCATGGATGGGAGGTTTATTGAGCCTGCCCATGGACACTTAGGGCAGGAATCTCTGGCAGCACAGAAGGTAGACCACTTCCCCAATTTGTATAAACTCAACTACCTCCGGGTATGTTCGACCATGCCTCTTCATATTGTTGCATCTGCTCGAGTGTCTGATAGTTGCTAATGTTCGAACGTCAGACGGGACTGGACATAGTGGGAAGAATGGAAATGCCTGAGGCCACGAAGATTCAACAAGTTATATACCATGACTATTTATATAAGTGTTTCCTCAATGGAAACTGCTTATATACTATGCAAAACTAATACATCTTGGTGTAATCACGCCAACTGCCTATTTCGTGCCCCACAAAAAGTCGCAACCAACCTCACTTTCCCTTATACACCACAACCCGCTTTCACTTTCACCTTCACCTTCACCTTCGCCATCTTCACTTACTGCGACTTCCCCCAAAATGCGCTTCCGAACAGAGCTGAAAAACATTCGCACATTTGCCAGTAAGTTTCTCTTCCTAGGACACTTGCATCCGTCCACTTCTCTTGCCGTCTTTAACTCGTACTAACCGACAATCTTCAGAGCTTACAGCAGCACTCAGCTCGCTGGAGAAGATTGCCTGGCTGCGCTTGAGCGATGATACCGCACGATTCACCGTCATCCCGGATATGGGGTCCCAAGTCTGGGCGTATGCCTTCCCTTTAATATAACCCTAGTCGCCTCATTACTGACAGGCTTCCAGTTCACTTGCCATGGATTTCATCTTTGATGCCTATCACATACAATCCGCCGAGGCAGGAAACACCATTAACCTAGAGCTTCCCCTCCAACCTCTTCAACGCGCCCTCAAGTCCGCACTAAACAGCATATCTGCTTCTCTGCGTCTCACCAAGAAGGATGGTCTGCCGGTGCTTTCCATGACAATAACGACAACTACCTCAGCTGCGAACCCACCTGGAGCAGCGAAGCCGTCAGGGACAGCAGGTGGCGACGACCCCTTTGATGATGATGAGATGTATCAGCCTGAGCACCTCGAGACTTCATTGAGGCGAGAGCACGAGAAGATTATCACCCAGGACATTCCCGTTCGTGTTCTTCACCCGGAGACTGTTGAAACCATTATGCAGCCCAGGGTGCGCGAACCAGATGTCCACATCCAACTGCCTCCTCTCCTTCAACTCAAGGCCATCTCGGACCGGTTCACCAAGCTTGCCATGGCCTCTAATTCTGGATCTTCCGCCAACACCAAGTCACCCAAGCTTGAGCTTAGCGCCAACATGCACGGCGGTCTGCGATTACGAATTGCTACTGAAAACACCGATATCTGTAGTGTGTGGTCCAACCTTGAGAACCCAGAGCTAGATCCTGCACAGCTCGACTGCCCTGTTGAGGAGCATCCAAGTACAAAATTCCGCGAAGACGGTCCTGAGCGATGGGCGACCGTTCGTGTGGATGGTAAGGACTGGAGTCGTGTCCTGAGCGTTGGTCGTTTAGAAGGCAGGGTCATTGCCTGTTTCGCTGATGATCATGCATTGATCCTTTATGTATATGTGCCTCATTACGATGATGCTACAGCTGATGATTCTGTTGTAACGGTGAGTCTCTTTTGTTCAATGCGGATGTTGATCAGCCCATGCTAACGAGCGCAGTATTATGTACAGTCCTATAGTGCATAAATACAGGTTAAGATGAAGAGGACTTTTACCATGTTTCTGGCGTTTGATATGGGTTTTCTTTTTTTTTTTTTTTTTTTTTTCAATGATGAATTTGGGCATGTCACATTGAAAATCTGTGGAAATCATGGTCGAACCATGTATACTACAGCACAGGTTGATCAAGCACTTGACAGTAAACTTCTTCATCGTATTATCGTTCTGCATCGAATACCCATTCGAGTCGTAATCATATCTCGATGGTAGTATCGCGCGCTCTATCCTCCTGCTGATCCAAAAACATTACAACTCGACTTCTCCAATACTTTGTATACAATCGCTGACCATAGCCCCAGGCCAGCGTTCCTCCAATGCCACCCACTACTTGCAACATTACAAAACACGACGATAGTCTATGTACTAATACAGATTGATTCGTTCCTAGCACGAATCCCCACAAAGAACGCCTGAAATTGACGTGGTAATTCAAATCCAGCCGAGAAATACCTCTCACATCAGCTTTATTTGGCCATGACATCGACATAGCGACCACCCTTTCGTGGCTTCTTCTTGTCACTGGCCTTGCGCGGTGCAACGCTGAGTAAATCGTCAATGCTGCTAGCATTGCTCATACTCGTTGTTGGCCGGCTCGGCGGTGCACTGGCGTTGCTGGTGTTGGAAACCGATCGAGCCATAGCAGGAGGTGCTAGGCCCAGGCTTTCTGAAGACGACGCCTTTGTCAGCTCTGGCGTACCAGCGCGTAGCTTCGGGGGCATCAGCGGAGGTGGTGCGCTATTATTCGAAATCAAAGGCGGTGGTGGAGGGCCGGTAGGAGGTGGAGGAGTTCCAGAGACAGAGCGAGGGCCGGCTCTGGGAGGAGGGGGCGTCGCTGTCTTAGCTGGTGTGTTTTCAGCGCCAGGCTTCTTGTTGACCCATCGTTTAAGGTCAGGATCATAGACAAAGCTGCTGGCCTCACCCAGCTTCGCACGAATAGGCTTGCCAGGTGAAGAATCACCGGATGACGACTGTTCGAGGGGAGCTGCTTTCTTTGCACCTCCGAACCAGCCACCGAAGCCCCATCCCTTCTTGGATGATTGTTGAGCAGCTGCGCGCTTGGCTGTTTGGGCTGTTAGCTACTTGTCAAATCGGTTTGAAGGGGCCTACACTTACCATCCTCTTCGGCGGCCTTGCGGAACATTTCCTGGTTCTCCCGGTCCTTGTCCGCCTTTGAAATCTCAGCAGACTTTGCGGAAGGGAAGTCGTCATGGTCATCATCCATGAAACTCTTCTTCTTGGGCTTGGGCGCTTCATCATCATCGTCAGCGGTAGACTGAAGTTCGAACGATGGCGGTTCATAGCCATAAGGCTGGAATGAAGGGGGTTCGTATCCACCGTTGCCACTTTCTCCAGCGTTGTCCCCACTCGCCTGTTCAGGCTGGTTGGAAGACATCTGAGGTGGCTCGTACCCGTAACTGAGAGGTTGGAAGCCTGGTGCGGCAGAGTCGGCAGGCTTATCGTCGTCACCTGTCGGCGCCGATGCTGGCATTCCATATGGCTGATATCCGGCGGGGGAGTAGCCCTGTGTGATTTGGGCAGCAGGGGCGAGTCCTGTTGGTCCACCAAGGCCAACGCTGTTCGACTCAGGCTGAGGAGCCGATGGGGTGTAGCTATCGCCTCGGTTGGCTGAAGGGGCACCAGAATATGAAGGCTCGTATGGGTTATGGCCATGTTCAGCAGAACTTTGTTCCATCGAGGTTCGTCCAGGTGTGTACTGAGATGTAGGAGAGTAGGGGTTCGTAGAACCAGCAGGTGTCATACTCGCAGGCGCATATTTGGATGCTGCAACGCCCGCTGGTGGTTGGGCAGGCGTCATGCCAACAAAGCTAGGCGACTGCTGACCGTAAATATCAAAGTTGGACACTGAAGGTGATCGACTAAACTCTCCAGAGGGGCGAGTAAATGGTCCTGCCTCTCCAGCGCCTCCACTATTGTCCTCGGTATCATCTCCAGCAACGAACTTGTTGAATCTGTTCCACATGCTATCCGAAACCTTGTTCATGCTTGGTTTGGAGATCCATGAGCCGCCTTCCTCCTTGGGTGCTTGCTTCAACCTCAACATGAAATCCTCAACCGCACTCTCAAGAATATGGTGATGATAAGGCGATCGCTTAGTTTGAGAAGAAACGGCTGCCAAGATAGCATCGCAGTACTGCATAGCCTTGTCTCGGTGACCGTACTCTGCAAGAGTCATTGCATGCTCAAGCTTGTAGGCCGCAAGATGGGGCGTTCCTGCTGCTGCAAGAGCTCCTCCTGCAAGGGATAGGCCATACTCGTAGACTTCGCTGAGTTGAAGTGCCTCTGTCTCCTTGGCAAACTGATCAGATTGTTGTCGATGATCAGCGCCAATGAGCACAAAGTTCACATTAGGGTCATCCAGCCCACCAAAAACAGAGGTGTGGCGGCCAAAGATAAAGCAGATGTGGGCTGCTTCGGCTCGTCCATAGCTTGATAAGAGACTGCCGAGGGCATTTAGTCCTTGAATATCATTGGTACTTCGGTTGCTTAGGACGAGCGACAGAGTCTCTCTCCACTTATCCAATCCGTCGAGAGTATCCTTCGTAGGTCCTGAGCCTACATCGGTGGACAAAAGCTGAAGGCCGGCCCGAGCATGCACGGGGACTAGTTCGTCAACACAGTCTTCGAAATTGCCGGAGAGAATTTTGTACAGTGCAGCCATCGACTCATTGGCATGGCCAGGGTAGTTCACTTCCTTGCGTACGAACTCTTGTGCAACGCGTTTGTAAAGGTCGCCCTCCACAGTATGTGAGATCAACATGGCATGTCCCCAAAGTCGCTTATCAACTAAGGCCCAGACAGCTTTATCTCGATCGCCTCTTAGCAGATGATGGCGAATCTGATCCATGGTTGATACATCGACGCCGTCGGCCTGCATTGGAGTGACAGAGGTGATTCCTGTGCTGAAGGTACTAGCACCTGGGAAGAGCGCATCGCCAGTGGTTGGTGCGGCCTCACCAGGGGAAAGGACATCTCGAACGGCTGTCTCCACAGAAGGGTTACCCTCCAGGACGCCATCATGCTCAATGAAAATTCGCATGATTTTCCAAAGAAGCAACCGTTCAACGGCTCGCTTTGCCTCGAGAGAGAGCTGGGAGTGGAAAGAAACATCAGGAAGATCTTTTTCCAGCAACTCGATTCCAGTGTTAAGCCAGGCGATTGTCTCCTTCTTCTTTGACTTACCCCTGAGAGGCCCAGGAAACTTAGCAACATGCTCGTGTAGCGGCTCAATGTCTTTGACGCTCAGGACCTTAACTTCTCCTGGAGTCCGCACAATCATTGGGACAGACTGGTTCATACCATATCGAGGGACGCTCTTGGGGAATGATGTGACAACAGTGCCGCCAACACCCCATGAAATGATAGGCACTCCTTTCCATCGTTGAAGCTCATCATGCTCCCGTCCATCAGTTGGCGCGACCATGTTCATTGTGACAGATTGCCCACGGGTCCGGACAGTCGAGACACCTAGAGCTGGTGCTGCGGGAGCTACAGGAGCATAGGGTGAAGGAGCTGGCTTCGCCCCTACCGGAGAAGGAAAGGAGTGTGAATGGGCAGATGAAGGGCGGCGTGTTGAGTCTGAGGATCTCTGAGCCGGCTTATGACCGAAAGAAGCGCTCGGTGATTGCGTCTGAGCTCGAGGAGGAGGCACAAAGCCAGCCTGAGATGGTGGCGCATGAGGCGCGTACGGGCTTGACTGTTTGGGTGGTGACAGGGTAAGCTGTCCGGCATAGCTTGGGGGCGGTGTCTGCTCAGAAGTCTTCGGGGGAGATGCAGGGTTGTATCTCAAATCATGATGAGGGAGGGAATGAGTAGCACTTGCAGACCTAGTCGGAGTCTGTGACTCGTCCTCTTCATCCACCTCACGAGTGGGGGGCAGAGACGAAACGCGGCTTAGTCTAGGCTCGAAGTGAGCACTCTCAGAATGAGTCAACGGACTCGATGTTCTCGGCTGATGTGGGAGCATCGGTGCAGGGCCTGAAGTGACCACAGCTCCGTATGATCCATGAGTTTTTGTGGCCGGAGGAGCAGGCGAATAACGGCTACTGATAGGAGCTGGCGGCGCAGTATGACTTGTACCAGGAGCAGGAGAGTACCGCGAAGTGTTGGTCAAGGGAGGCGGAGGCATGTGGTTGGCAGAAGTAGTCAGAGAAGCATATGGACTGACCCTTTCAGGCGCAACCAGGCCAGCTCCTGGAACGAGAGATGGCTGACTAGAAGGCTCACTATGGGGCTCAACAGAAGGTGCCGCTGTAGCAGCGAAAGGTGGGAAGGCCATCTGGTTTGGGACCGGAGGTGCTAGTGGTGAAGGGACATGTGGTGCGCGAGCCATTGGGGGCTGGCTTCGAGCGGGAGAAGACGCTCTTTGACTTGTTCGCGAGCTCGGTCTTGGCCTAGACGTCATGGGAAGTTCCTCGAAGAAGTTCTCCTTGTGCTGAACACCAGGGGCTGTGGCCTTCGGAGGTGCTGTGGATTGTTGAGCGGGTAGGCCGTGGCTAGAAGAAGGAGGCGTAAGTCTAGTTGGGGGAGCGGGCATGCCAACGCTCGCACTTCTAGGCGGCGGTTGAACTGGAGCTTGAAGCTGGTTTCCCTGGGAGAGCTGCTGCATACTTGCCCTCTTTCGAGGCTTCACCATATTGGTGACAAGATCAGTCGGCAGGTCATAGGGCGAGTGGTATCCTCCTTTTGACTTGTCGGCGAAGCTTTGCGCCTTGGACATATCTGGGCGTACCGGAGCAGGCTGGCCGTATTGAGGGGCTAAACCGAAGGGAGTTATAACAGACGCGGGAGAGTTGAATGTAGAAGTTTGAGGAGCAGGTATTCCAGGCGCTTGGAAGCTCGGGGCGTACGGAGATGGCGCTGGGTGAGCTGCCGATGCTTGTGGCATATAAGGGTTGGGTCCAGAGGGTTGACGTGTCGTAGGGACAGGCGCAGGGGCAGGAGCCGGAACCTCAGCTGGTTCCTCATCTTCTAGGAACCCCTCATCATCACTTCCAAAGAATGCAGCTGGATCAACTTGTTTGTCTTCTCCGGCATTCTCTTCGAGCAAGAAATCTTCCTCTTCATCATCAGCAAATGCTTGTTCCCATTTTGATGCGAGGTCTTCTTTGTTGGCAGGAGCGGGATCAGAGGTAGTGGGCGTTGACTCCGCTTGTGCCACCTTTTCATCTTCGTCTTCGTCTTCGTCCTCATCCTCATCCTCATCATCCTGTTCCTCCTCTTCATCCTCTTCCTCCTCTTCTTCCTCTTCCTCCTCTTCTTCCTCTTCCTCCTCTTCTTCCTCTTCCTCCTCTTCTTCCTCTTCCTCCTCTTCTTCCTCTTCTTCTTCTTCTTCCGGGGTCTCCTTCAGTGTAGGCTGCTTTGAAACAACACCTGCGTTCATCGAATCCAGAACTTGCATTGTCGACTTTCGTTCCAAGGCTGGAGGCTGTTCCTCAGATACAGGTTCGGAACCCTGAACTTGACTGAAAAAGTCAACACCGTCTGCGTCTTCATCATCATCGAAGGCGTCTCCTGGAGTCTCGTTCTCCTGCGTACTGGACACCTCATTGGGTTCTTCGGCGGAGTGGGGGATCAATGGGATTCCTTCTTCATAGCGTTCATCGAAATTCTGGCCCTCTGGGCCCTTCAAGTCTCCTCCAATAGATATGGAAGAGGAATGTCCTCGCCTTGGTGCCTCCTGTCCCTCGGATGCCTCTTCTCGTTGGTATAGCTCCTCCTCCGCATCGGCTTCCTTCTCTGTCTCTTCCAAAACGTCCAGGGCCTGGTTGGAGGGCAGAGGTTGGTCATCCACCTCTGAGCTTGAGTGGACAAGTGGGACTGTCGGAAAAGAGTTTGTTCGGTCGTTGGGAGGCATAAACTTGAATGGGTCGGTATCAGTGCGGTTCAAGCTCCATTCACCCTCCTCCTCGTCACCAAAGCTGATTTCGTGGGACACTGTACGAGCAAAGGACCTGGAGCTCGAGTGTTGAGATGTCGGCCCCTTGGGCTGTGCAACTGCTTCAGGTTCGGTTTGCTCAGGTAGAGTCTGGGTGGAGGGCTCCTCCTGTTGTGTTTGGTTTGGTGTATCATCGGTAGCCAGCGAATCGCTGTCGTCTTCTTCTTCCTCTTCCTCTTCATCATCTTGTGTAGCCCGAGCGTTGGCGGCGCCGCTTTGTCCTGACGAGTTTTGGTCGTGTTGCGACAGGCCATCTTGGGTTGTAGGGTCGTTGGGTTGCACGACCGTGTCTGTTGTTGATGACGTCGTATGTGCGGGAGCCTCGGTGGAGCTGGTAGCATCGGGATCGTTTGACATCGTGGCCAGATCTGGCGCTTTTGGCGATTCGGAAGCCATCGCGAAGCCGATCTGGACGTTGGCTCAGGATGAGAAGAGAACCAAGTTCAATGCCAATAGCAAATACTTTGTGCAATCGTGTCAGCGGAACGGTTTCAGTACAAAGGGGCTACTACCGAGCTAATCTGCGCGGAGCTTGGACAGAGCTTTACGACTTTCAGGGGGTAGAGGAGCAGGGTTATGCCAGGGAGAGAAGTGGTCGCGTACTTAGTATACAAGAATCGAATCAAAGATTTTGGCATTCAGCTAAAGTCGCCTTTCGCCATTATCATCTGGGGAACGAAAGAGGCGTTTGTTGTAGTTGGAAGGGAAACGTTCTGGAAGTACAGTACAGATCTCAAATGCAAGTTGGCATGTACCAAAATATGGGACCCAGAAAGGCAACTACCACCCGTTGGGTTCCGTCTGTTGAAGGAATTCTGTACTAGGCGATGATCGGAAATAGCGACAATAATAGACGTATCATCCAATATCGGGGTACACGATGTAGCTTTAATCTAGTCCAAGCTCTATCCATGGCAGTATTGGGCATTTTTTAAATAGTAATACATGTTGACTATAGCATAAAAATACCCTTCAAAAACCTCCCCCCCTTGTGCAGTATTATTGCGACCAACTGCACCCTGCATGCGCTGAAGCTCCCTATCCCAACACCGCACAAAAGCCAATCACTAGCCGCGATCCGTCGATTACGTTATGTATCCGCCCCTGGTCTAAGCTCCCCCATCAACGACTGGAATCTAGACCCAACTCTTTCGCCATTTCCGAGCATTGATTAAAACATCTGCTGATCACATGGGAATATTTTTGCTCTTTTGGCCATGTCACGCCTTAGATACGGCCGAGACATGGCCCCCGGTAGGTAGCTTGGCTCATTCCTTGTCTTGTGGACAAGCCAACCCAGCAACATGGTAATTCCAAATTCCATCCACGCGGATCGCCTGAGCTACCCTAGAACATTGATCTATAATTTCAAATAATTCATTGTTTGAGGGTATTATCTATGCTGTCATTAAAAACGATTATAACTTTTATACCCAATACAAAATCCCGACTACACAATTAACTATCCAGAGCCTGTGCCTCGCACATCTTGCGATATAATCCACCCTGTGCAAGCAACTCCTGATGAGTTCCCGCCTCCATGATCTTACCACCCAGGAAAACGCAGATCTTGTCAGCATCCTTAATCGTGCTCAACCGATGAGCGACAGCAATTGTGATACGGTCTCCTTCCTTTGCCGCTTCCGCCAGAGCACTCTGCACAATCTTCTCGCTCTCAGTGTCAAGAGCACTGGTAGCCTCATCGAGCAGAAGAACCTTGGGGTTGCGAATGAGGGCTCGGGCGATGGCAATTCGCTGCCGTTGACCTCCCGACAGTTGCGCGCCGTTTGAACCGGCCTGTGTATCGAGACCCTCCGGCAAAGATGAGACGAAGTCCCAGGCATTAGCTGCGCGAAGAGCTGCCTCGATCCGCCCGTCGGGAACCGAAGTGGTCGGGTCTTTCTTCTCAGTCTCAGGATCGTCGATGCCGAGAGCAATGTTCTCACGTATTGTGCCTTGGAACAGAGTTGGCTCCTGTTGGACGAGACCGATGATGCGACGGTAGAGGCGAGGGTCGAGTGCGGGAAGGGCTGAGTTGTCAATACTAATAGTACCGCTGGATGGATCATAGAATCGTTCAAGCATAGCAATCATGGTCGACTTTCCACATCCGGAAGCGCCCACCAAGGCCACAAACTGCCCAGGCTTGACACTCAGGTCAATGCCGCGAAGAACGGGAGCGTGAGGTCGAAGAGGGTACGAAAAGCGAACATCATCCAGCACGACGGGACCTCCCGACCTGGGACCGTTGCCGCGGTTCTCGGGTGTCTCTTGAACGTTGGGTTGGAGCTGGCGGAGCCAAAAAATGTAATTGGCAGCGTTGACTCCCTTGGTGATGCTGGTCGAGAATTGGAAGAGCTGAGCAGAGGCCTGGCCTGAGTAAAAGACACCCAAGAAAGCTACGAAGAATTTGTACATCGAAATATCGCCATATGACAGAAGGCGGCAGCCATACCAGAAACCGAGAGCCTGGAACCAATACTCAATTGATTGAGTCAGAGCGAAGAAGATCATAATTCGGAAAAGATCGTTCTTCGATCCGGCGACAGCGTAGTTCAGCTCGTCGACATACTTGTTTAGTACCGATTCCTCAATAGCTAGCGAGGAGACAGTTCGGATGGCGGTAATGGCTTCAGAAGCAATGGCAGCACTGGTGGAGTACCGCTTCGAAGTGTCCCGATCCAACTTGGCGTCGAGACGAATCTTGATGTAACCTGAGCTGACCAGGGGAGGAAGACCAGCACAAACGACCACCAAACCCAACTTCCAGCTGTGGATGATAGCCAGCAGACTGCAGGCAACCAAGTTGAGAATAGCAATCAAAATAAGCGCAACATTGAAGCCCATAAGCTCCAAGATAGACTGAGGGTTGGAGTCGATCCGACTAGCCAGAGCTCCCGTGCTGTTCTCCTTGCGGTCGAAGAACTGAAGATCCTGGCGGAGCATGTCCTGAAGACTCTGCCTACGAAGCTTATGGCTGAGGTACTGAGCGATCGTGTTGGTGGCATAGCCAAGGGCAAAGTACGAGACAAGGAGACCAGCTGCAAGGACGATGAACATGCTGGCATAAAAGTTTCCACGGTCTCTCATTTTATCGCCTGTCAGAGTGAAGACCTCCACGACATGAGCAAGCAGAATAGCCTGTCCAGGGAATGCTGCAACAGCTCCCAAACAACCGGCAAGAACGAAGAAGTATGACCATGCCATCTCGGGGCTCTCTCGGATGAGTCGGTAGATGACATGGAAGATACCCAGCTGCTTGTGGTTATCGTAGTTGCCAAGCTCCATACCGGCCTCGAGACGCTCTTGGACGTGGGTTTCGTACTTAGTAACTGTTTTCGTAATACCAAGCTCTTCTTTGTCGTCCTCAGGGGCAGTTTCTTCCTCCTCCTCGGTTGAAGCATTGATAGAGTCGTCATCAACTGAGAGGTTCTGAATCTTGACGAGTTGTGCATAAGCGCCGTCTGCAGCGATCAAAGACTCATGTGAGCCCTGCTCGATGATGGAACCCTTAGACATGACAACAATGTTATCAGCCTTGCGGATGGTGGCGAGCTTGTGAGCGATGACAATAGTGGTACGGCCCTCAGATGCCTTGTCGAGTGCTTTCTGAACGATGCTCTCTGCGTGAGGATCGAGAGCACTTGTAGCTTCGTCAAGAAGAAGGACCTTGGGCTGTGATACGACGCTGCGGGCTATAGCAACACGTTGTTTCTGACCACCAGAGAGAAGTCCACCACGTTGTCCAATCTCAGTATTGTAGCCATCAGGAAGTTCTTTAATGAAGTCGTGGGCAAAAGCCATCTTGGCAGCCTCCTGAATGCGTTCCATCTGTTGCTCGGCGGAGACATTTTCCCACTCTGTTCCGACCAGACCGTGCTTGATGTTGTCGAAAACGGATCCCTCGAAAAGAACGGGTTCTTGCTGGACAAGACGGACATTTCGGCGCAGCCAGTTGAGGTTAAGCTGGTCAATAGGACGGCCGTCGAGCTTTATGGTACCAGACCGGGGGTTGTACCAACGCTCAATGAGACCAACAATAGTACTCTTTCCAGATCCAGATTGACCTACCAGAGCGGTAACCTTTCCTGCAGGAACATTCAGCGAGAAGTTCTCAAGGACGGTGATGCCAGGTCTGGTGGGATAGGCAAACGAGACATTCTCCAGCTCAATGTGTCCGACAGTCTCGGCCGGAGTCTCGCCGTCCTTAGAAAGGGGATCTATAGCCGATGCTCGGTCAATGAGAGTGAATAGCTGAGCTGCACCAGACATGGCGCGGCTGAAGTCGATTGTGTAGGGGGTGAGCTGGGTCAACTGAACAGCTGCAATGACAACGGAGAGAAGAACAGTGAAGATGACACCGGAGTTGGTGATTTCTCCAGTCGAGAGCATACGAATACCCTGCCAGAAAGCAAGACCGAAGCCAAGGTAGATGATGGTGTAATCAGCAGAAAACATGAGGCCAAAAAGAATAGAGATCTTCTTTCCAACGGTGTGGGCCTCCTCAAGATGCTTATCGAACTTGTCGACGAGCCTAGCCCGCATCTCAAAAGCGTGGACTGTTCGGACGCTGGCAAGAATACCCTCAGCAAGGGAGTTGGCTTGGCCATGAATCTCCAGAATCTTGACCTCATGGACAGCTTCCATGGTGGCAACCACGGTCATTACGATGATGGTGGCCGGCGCAATACACAAGCAGATCAGAGTGAGCTTCCACTGAACGACAAAGGCAACGATGAAGGCAGTGAGGAAGGCTGCGACACCTTGACAGAAAAGACCAAGCTTCTCGGCGATACCGGTCTGGATCAAGCGGCCGTTTGATGTAGCCTGAGTAGCGACGGAACCGCCGCTACCAAAATCATAGTAGGCAACTTCCTGTCGAAGAGCAGCACGAAGAAACTCCTTTCGGATGTTGCGTACGATACGATACGAGGAGTAAGTGAGGAAGACGTTCCAGATGTAGGAGAGAACGAATCGACCAATACCGAGATATACAAAGTACAAACTTATGGAGGGTCAGTAGGTGAATGGAACGGGCTGAGACCTGGCTTGGGGAACTCACGCTAGGTCGGCAACATCTTTGCGGAATTTGCTAGGCTCAGATTCGCCAGAAGTGAAGTCGGTGATGGTGGTAATGAACTGTCCGAAAATGAGGTTCTGGAGAGCGATACCGGCGCCTGAACCGATGGCAGCAACAAGTGCAATGCCCTGCATCAGATATTCTGCAGGACCGGCATATGTCAGGATTCGCTTAAGACCGTCAGTAGAATCTCTTATAACAAGTCTTGATGGAGATTACCTTATAGTCACCCCAAGAGCCCTCAACCTCGCCTTCTTCGCCCGGGGTGGCAGCATCACCACTTTCAGTATTGACGACAACATCCTCAGGAGTTGATGTCACGTCACTGCCCCCAACAGGCTTTTCATTTTCCTTCTCGTTGATACTTGGGGCCATTGTGACTTGGCGAGAGAGCCACCTCTTGGCTTAAACACGGGATTCACCGGAGGCGACTATGATGTCGGAGCTAAAAGAATCACGCCAGCTCACGGCATTAAGCTCAGGGTTTCAACGAGGGAAATAAATGAACGAAGGAGAGAGGGAAAAGGACCATTTTTGCAAACAAGGGGATAGCGTGCTTTTGAACAGAGACGACCCAAAGAACTTTTGAGAAGAAAACCCGGGGGGTGGAGTGAAAGTAGCCATGATCCTTGGCATTTTTTTATCAGATCCGCATGCGAAGTGGTCCAAGTGGAGCCCTGATTGATAATGGATATCGTCAACGCAGGTTATCTCTGCGATCGCGGAGGTTAAGGGCTAAAAGGGCGCTTGTTGAGTCTTTATCAGATCATTAGTCTAGATATGGGTGGGCTCTTGTGTATTGACTGCGTTTCTTAATTCAAGTAGTGTACTACATATTTCAGTAAATGAGATCTTTAATGTCAATCACCAACATCAACACAGGGATTCTCTCGGAAATGATGCCCGGTGCACGCCTAATGAGTGCTGAAGTCTTGGCTTGATCAAACATATCAAGCTCGATCTTAGAGATCAGCCGTGTTGGTGGCCACATGACTCAATGAGGCATCATTATCATCATCGACCAAAGCTTTACGGATACGCAGTAGCGAGAATCACGGGAGATGAGTTTGAGTCTGTAGAACGTGGACCCTTGTGCCCGCTGGCCTGTTCCTATTGGCTCCTCCGGGCTTACGGTTTTCTCGGGAACCGTTAACTCACATTCAACGGTCGCGATTCTTCCGGATCCCGCGCGTCCCGTCCTCTCAAGGCTTCTGAGACTCTGAGTGCTGATGCCTCCCCACTCAAACCCCATTTTCGCTCTCAAAACGCCATGTAAGTCATTGCATGACAGTTCACTACTGTTTTTTCTCTCTGCTATCTCATTGCATCCCTTTTCGTTGCTGACCTATCAATCAGCCCTTCCTCGGCACTGGTTCCGTTGCCCGTATCCAGAACTTCAACGGTGCCCGTGATTGCCGCACTTCACATCATGGCTGAAGACTCTCGAATTCAGTTGGACGTCGATGTCGATGGCCCTGACGAGGGATCTGATGGACCCCAGAATACCTCTAATTTAACCATTCGACGAGCAGTTAGTGTTGCCCTGCCCAAACAGCCCCATCCTTACCCCTATCTGCACGGCTCCTCATCGCTAACTTGCTTAATCTTGTTAGTGCGACGCATGCCGAACTCGCAAGGTATGTTACATATCAATCTTATCAATCTTTATGCAAACCCGTTTATGTCCCAACACTCAAAACATGGAGGGACCTGCCGCATAGTGGGGGCCTTCACATTTAGAGCATATCCATCACAGAACCTAGCTTTGCCAAACCCGCATACCCACCTAGATAATAACATCAAGTTACATAGATCCGATGCGACAGAAACTCACCCTGTTCTCATTGTGTTCACGCCAAGATCCTCTGTACACACCATGAGACTCGCCCAAAGGAGAAACGAACCCGCATCCTCCTCTCAGCCCAGTAGTAAGTTACCCTAGATCTTCATGACATGGCATGCTTTATTCCAATTGGTGCCTGTCTAACATCTCACTGCCTTGACTGTACTACAAGACATCAGCAGCTTACCATTGAGTTAACTGTCACACAGTGAAAGAAAGATCGACATCATCGACCGTCGTCTTGAGGCGCTCACAGAGCTCATGCGGGACATGAAGATGAATATGCCATCTGCGAACCCTCAGTCCAACCAAAATACCACTCCAAACTCAGACAGTACACGTCAATCACCAGCTCAGACCTCTAGCTCGACATCCTACAGGCATCTCACTCAACTGGACGCTGACAGTCCGGTTATCGAAGGAGAGTCTTCCTTAGCAGCTCATGGTGAATTCGCAAACGAGTTTCTCAAGAATGCTGTCGGCACAGAGTCTTTACAGGGCGTCAGTCTTGAGTTACGCGAGACCTTGGATTCGCTGCATCACATTGTCAACTCGTTGAAGCAACAGACGGCTGCTACGGAGATGTCTTACCCTTACGCTAGACCAATGCCACGCCCTGCACTCAAGAATAATGAGTTGCCGCCAATCCAAACAGCTGTTTCCATAATCCGGGAGTGTGAAAGTAAGTAATGACAAAATTCAGCGGTCCTTATGTGCACCGGACTGTTCATACTGATCGATGTCTTCTATCTCAGACGAAAACTCGGAGATTTCAGCCTGGATTAGAGAATTCTTTTCAATGGAGAATTTCTCAGGCATGTGTCTTCATGTGTACTTCTCAGAGGATGTCGCAGATGCTGATTTTATCCTCGTGAATGTCGGCCTGATGTACATGTTCATGGATCGTCAGCAGCGCTCAACGAACAAACAAGAACAGGAAGAGTGTGAGGAATATTGCAAAAAGCTTCGAGAAAACACCGAGACTGCGTTGGCCAATCTTCCATTCCATCTGCCCGCTACCCCGAATATGATTTCTGCTCTCCTGCTTGGAGTACGTCACCCCAAAGTCCATCACATTTGACCATATATCCATACTAACAACGCCTCTAGGCGTTCTATGCTATTGAAATATCAAAACCGTCGCTCTCATGGACCCTGTCATGCAAAGCATCTGAACTGTGTCAAACCATGGGATATCACCGAATATCAACAATGAAGAACGACAAGCCTATCGAGGCGCAGCGCAAGAAATTTCTCTTTTGGAACACATATTTCATCGACAAGAGTCTGTCTCTTCGTCTCGGCAGGGCTTCCACTATTCAGGACTGGGACGTGACTGTGCCTCTTCCCTCTCCGAATACCTCTAATTCTACAACTTTGGCCGCCTTTATCTCTCTTTGGGTTGCTACAGCTCGATGCCAGGGGCATATATACGAGCTGCTTTACAGTCCGGATTCTATGACGCAGTCAGACGATGTAAGGAGATCTCGTGCTCAGAAACTAATAGCCGATTTAGACGACATCGCGAGGAGGAGTAAAGAACTAGGTGTAAGAGCCCCCTAAACTGCCCTTCCTGCACTTGATCTTCTTTGATTCAGCCTCTGATACTGATGTGGATATAATAGAGGAGTCAAGAAAAAGAGGCCAGGAAACTTGGGGAGTATTTCTTAGACTTCATTCTCATCTCTGACGATGTACTCCGGCTTTCGCTGCGTACTTTTATTTATAGAGCAACCCCTGCGCCTCCCAATTCTAAGGGGACTTTTATCCCAGAATGTGTTGAGGCTGCACGCGCGACATTACAGCGTCACCAAGATTGCATGAACCTCCTGGGGCGAGACAATACACTATACTTTCCGTCTTATGTTCACTGGTAGGTGGGCTGCCAAAATTCGTTAAGGAATTGCTGACTCTGACCGTATAAGGACTCTTCTCTTTGCTCCTTTCGCCCCCTTCATTGTCGTTTTTTGCCAGGTTATCGAGACCCAAGACCAAACCGACCTCGCCCGCCTCCACAGCTTTTGTACATCGCTGGAAACTAGCATTCCGCTGTCAGATGCAGCGGCCAAGACGCGTCGGCTGTTTCAAGTGCTCTATACCGTAGCACTTCGGTACATCGAGTTTCGTACAACTACGCCTCCGCCAGAACAGACGCAAGCGAGCGCTGAGCTCAACAACTATCTGGCCTCGCTTGGGTTTCCACCGGCTGGTCTGAACAACGGAGGGCAGCAAACAAGCCATATGAACCCTGACCAGACCGGTGCCTTTTCGCAACCTCTAGGAGATATGGGAATGCTTTATGATGCGGACGGTCAGAGGGGAGCAAACACGATGATGTGGATGGGCAATACGGCGGAACTTGGGGAATGGTTTAACAGTAACCAGCAGATGATGGAGTTACTTGAGGAGCCCAGCTTCACGTTTCCCCATCAACAATAGAAGGCTGGGCAAGCGGTATTGATTGACGGTTAGAGAAGAGCGCTTTGTATAAAGTTTAGAGACTATGTATAAACCGACACTCACGTAACTGTTTCGGGGAGTTGATCAATAGAGTCAAACAGAGTCAGTGTGGTCATACAACGGTTTAACGTTGACGTTTCTTATGTGGAATGTCACTTGTAAGTACCTCCTTAAACTTTTACACAATCTACCTCGAAACTCTTAATTCCTCTGACGCCCCTGAGTCGGGTAAAAGCATAGGGGAGCCCTCCAACTCACCCTCCACATTTCCATGTCTCTCAATGTCATCCAATGGCACTTTGGGTGGCGGTGGCTTCTTCAACATGACCACACCAATAGCGCTTCCCAGAATCAGAGTGCATCCTGCACCACTCATGAGTCCCATTCGATGTCCAAAAACCCATCGGTCGAAGCTCGCGGCGAACAGCATGTGCGTGTAGACCATGGAATTAGTACGGTTCGACTTGTCGGCCCCAAGACCCGATGTAAGAAGGTATTGCATGATGAAGCCCAATACACCCAAAGGAAGAAGGAGTATCCATTGCTTGAATGTAGTTGGGGTAACCCATCGTAGAGCTGGTTGTTGAATGTCGAGCATGGGCGCAAGGATGAGCATAGCCAGTGCAATGAAGGTGGAAATGACACCAAAGTAATTGACTGAGATAAGGGGATGGGCTCGTTTCCCAATGGTTCGAAGAGTCGTAAAGGCACCGGCTGCTCCCAAAACACCCAACAGAGCTACACCAACAGCCATCAACCGTTCCTCGGGCGTGGCTTCGTGATCAGCACCGGGTATGCCTCCAGACTCGGGTGGTTCAGTCGTCGAAGGACGGTCGTCGCCATGGTCAGATTGCGAGAACAAAGAAGTAGGTCGGGCAATCAGCACAACACCTAGAAAGGCAACTAACGTCGCAAGCTGTTCAATTCGAGTGAATGGCTCACGAAGAGCGAACCAACAGACGATACCAGCAACTCCAGGTGCCAGAAACGCGATGACGGTGGCATCGGCGAGTGAGATATACATCATCGAGTACCAGACGCCAAAAATACCCCAGAAACCACACGCTCCTCGCAACCACAGCAGCCATCGAACCTCCTTCTTCCCAAAGGGGAAATCAGGTGTTTTGTTCCACCACATGTAGACTGAGCAGAACAGCGCCGTAATGGAGTGTCTTATGAGCAGGGCCTGGACGGGATGCATGCCGTCGCCTTCGAGTTCGACCAAACGGGCACTGAGGTTCATCAACGCTCCGAAGAACTGGGACAGCGCAACATAAGCGGCGGGCTTGTTCTTCATCCAGAGCTGTTTCCATTTCGATGGTGGAGTGTCGGTTGGTAAATCGGCTCCATTGCGTGAGAATTGTCTCATGGGAATGGGTGAAGGGCATGGGGATGGACTTGACGACATGCGGCGGAAGTTGCTAAAACTTGAACCACCAACTTTCAAAGACATCAAATTTGGTGATGACGAAGGTGGTAATAGATGCTGGTTTGATCCATGGGTGCCCCCAGGCACCAGCTTGGCCCCAGGGGTCTGAAGGACTTCCTCATACGGTGGAGGAGTTTGATCCATTGCTGTGAGACGATAACAAGAAACTATTGCTCTTCCATGGAACTGCTACGAACTGGCACGGGCAGGACATTGCACAGTTTATAAAAGCGAATGCGCATCTCACAAATAGGTAGCTACCCACATGGGACAGGTTCCGGATCGACGACTCAAAAGCGTCAACCATTGATAACCAACCACGCCGCAGCCGAAACCCACTGATCATGGCCACGGGATCCTCTTCTACTCTCCTCTCCCACCAAGCAGTCTCTTGCAGTGGGGGCGGAGCCTAGCCCCCCGGTAGTAGCTCTTCAAGACCCTTGATGACGAAGGCGAACCGAACCCTACGAAAGGCACAGTCTGAATCCCAGTTCTAAGAAAATTCATCAACTAATTAACCAACTCTGCCACGTCCCTGAGCCAGGCACAGGAGATAATTGACCACTGGAAACAGAAAGAAACAGAAGAATCCCCGACCTGCAGCAGTTTCGGTGGCGAGGGCCTCAATGGAGTTGGTGGGCGCCTAGGACAAGTTGAGGGCTGTTGATGTGACATGGCGAACCACTTGCATCGTCTTGGCTCTGCAACTAGAAAAAACAAGCCCTGCCCGACTTCGGCGTGCGCAGGACAATCGGTAAAGTCGGCCGAGGAAGATAGATCCCGTCCGATAGCCGTTGGGGTTGCGAGTGGAGCCAGGATTAGACTTGAGCATCTGTTTATCTCCGCTGGGGATAATCCTTAAATTATGGAGTTCGTAGTTAGGATGAATATATGTTGTAACCTGGGAACAATAAGCTTCGTACACCTGAATCATCTAGGTTTGGCAGGCGGCTTTTTGAGATTTAATACGGTTCCGAGATCTTTTGTCTCTGCCGGTAAGTAAATTAACGAAAATGGAGAGTTGACACGTTCGTGTGATGATATCTAACCAAAAGTCCAGGAAAATACCAGGGTAACTGAGTAATGAGTCTTTCTAGCATTATTGAATGTAGCGTATATACCATTTTGGTGTCTCTGACAGTAATATGTCTTCCTACTGGTTCCTGCCTAGTGACTCCTTTCAACCAACAACCATCTTAGTCATCTAACCCTACCCCTGGCTGTGAGGTGTTGGCCATGTTGCTTGTAACGAGGCTGTGAAAAAACAATAGCAGTGCATGGCTCTGGGGCTGAAAGTGTCATACTCACTTTTGAGGGTTCTTGCACCGACGTTGACATCGTTCAATCCTGCCCAAAATGAAACGCGCTGCTACAGCAGAATATAACGTTGGGACAAGTACAAGAGACACGGAGCTCCATCACCATAACAACTTCAAGATTCGTGGGTTTTGCGTTCCCGGATATCTTGGACTGCTTTTGACTCAAACACTCAGGGCACAATGACGCGGACATTCAGCCATCCAAGCGAAATCGCGAGGGCGACACGTCTGAGAACAATCCTGAAACTGCACCAGAAGAGTACACACTGGGTTGGGTGTGTGCTCTTCCTTTAGAAATGGCGGCTGCCAAGGGAATGCTTGACGAGATTCACCCCAATCTTCCGCAACAAGACCCCGCCGATCACAACAACTACATTCTAGGCCAGATTGGACCCCATAAAGTTGTTATTGCCTGTCTGCCCGCAGGCGTCTATGGAACAACGACGGCTGCTACAGTCGCGAAGGACTTGTTGAGAACCTTCAAGTCAATTCGGTTTGGTCTGATGGTGGGTATTGGAGGTGGTGCCCCATCACCAACACATGATATTCGACTTGGAGACGTTGTAGTTGGTCAACCCACCGGAACCAATGGAGGCGTGGTCCAATACGATCGAGGTAAAACGGTACAAGAAGGAGAGTTTCAACGCACCGGGTCACTCAACGCGCCGCCTCATACCCTCCTATCGGCCCTCGGTCGTCTCCAAGCCGATCACTTGACTGAAGAGAGTCGCATCCCTCAGTTCCTAACTGACCTTGTCTCCAAAAGTCCCAAAAAGATCAAGAAGAAATTTAGCTACCAGGGAACATCGAATGACTGTCTCTATCTGGCCGAGTATGACCATCTCGACCCAGATGCTACCTGTGCGCAATGCGACCGGACACAGACTGTTAAGCGAGAGTTGAGGGACGATACAGATCCAGAAATTCACTATGGAACCATTGCCTCCGGAAACCAGGTCATAAAGCACGGAAAGACACGCGACCGCCGCAGTAAAGAGCTTGGAGCACTGTGTTTCGAGATGGAGGCTGCGGGGCTGCAAGACTTCCCCTGTCTTGTGATCCGTGGTATCAGTGACTATGCGGATTCTCATAAGAACAAGATGTGGCAAGAATACGCAGCAGCGACTGCGGCTGCGTTTGCGAAAGAACTACTGTCCGTTATACCATCAGATCACGTTCTTCAAGAGAAGCCTATTCCACAGCTGGTGTCCCGTAAGTGAGTTAAGGTTCTACTACTATGTGTATTCTTCTTTCACATGATAAACACAACGCATTATTAAATAGTCCTATAACTGACATGCATGTACTCATGTGTTAGTGGCTAAAGAGCATTTGCAAGTCTCGACACAGCACCTCAATGTCTCAGCTGGGTCTCTAGTCGAGCATAGACGCACCAAGTACGTAAAATCCTTCTTGACATGTCAGCAGTTTACCAACCAAACTGCATCTAGTCAAATACTACAGAGTCGCCCAATAGGCCTTCGCATTGTCAATGAAGCATGCTGTGATAGTATAGACGTCAGGGACGGTCCGAGATGTGAGAGTAAAACTCGAGTTCGCATCCGGCAAACCATCCAGCAGTGGGCGGACGAAGACACAGGCAACCCCTTTTTCTGGCTCGTCGGTCCTGCGGGCACTGGCAAATCTACCATTGCCCGGACTGTCGTCGATTCTTTTGCTCGAGAGAAGCGAGTGGTTGCTGGCTACTTCTTCAAGAGGGGAGAACAGGGTCGCAATGACACTAACCGGCTGTTTTCTACCCTCGCCATGCAGTTGGCAGATGGTAATTCTTCCTTCAGAGCATGTCTACAAGCATCTCTCAACAGCCTTGATAGGGATGCGATGGACAAGAAAGAGTTGAACTTCCAGTTCGAGAAGCTTTTCCGAGCTCCTCTTAGCAATCTGCCCCCTGTCGACGCGAGACACTTACCTGCTGTCATTGTCATCGACGCCTTGGACGAGTGCGAGCGTCTGGAACACCTCCCACGAATTCTAGACTTGTTATCTGAGATTTGCAATATGACGACTGTGAGCCTGCGCTTACGCGTGTTTCTTACCAGCAGGTCTGCTCCTAGAATTCTTGAGGCTTTCAGGGCGCACACAGCTATTCGCAAACTGATGCTGCACAAAGAGTTCTCTAAGGATACCCAGTCTGACATCCGAACATTCCTCGAGATAAAGTTTGATGACATCAGAGCCAAGTGCAACGTGCAGCAAGATCCTTGGCCCACTGCCGAGGACTTGGATCGCCTCGTTAAGCTGGCCACGAGCCCTGAGCCTCTCTTCATCTATGCTGCAACCCTTTGCCGGTTTGTATATGATGAAAAACGCCCACGAAACCCCAAGGGCCAATTGAAGCTTTGGCTCGATCATTCTGAACATCATAAGTCTCAGCTTCATCAGATATACGATCCCATTCTCAGCCAAGTTCTGCTTGGTCATGACGAAGCGGAATCTGATCAGCAGTTACAGTTCTTAGGCGCTCTTGTTCTTCTTGGTGCACCACTTACAGCCATATCACTTGCATCTCTTCTGAACATGGATATGGATAACGTCAGCTGGTGGCTTCCAGAGTTACACGCAGTACTGGACATTCCTGCTGAACCTCATAAGCCCATACGACCACTCCACAAGTCGTTTAGCGACTTTCTCCTCAGTGATGAAAGCGTCTGCCATAGCAAATATCGAGTAGATGCCGAAGAGATGCATGCTGTGTTGGCAGCCAGATGCATTCAATGTATGGCAGTAGGACTGAAACAGGATATTTGCGAAGTCCGCAATCTAGATGCGACCCTTGACGAAATCAACGACGAGGCTATAGACCGTTGCATACCCCCCGAAGTCCAGTACGCCTGCATTCATTGGGCTCATCACCTACAAGCCAGCGGACGACCTCTCGACAACCGTGTCTGTGACTTTCTTTTTCAGCATTTTCTCCATTGGATAGAAGCTTTGTCGCTTCTTAGACGAGTCCTAGACGGGGTAGATGCCCTCGGAATCATTGACAAACTAATCAAGGTTCGTAATTTATTCCTCATGGAAAATCACTAGACTCACTGTTGTAGCACTCTCCCAGCATGTCTTCAGAATTTGTTGCGTTTATGAAAGATGCCAGCAAAACTATTTCGAAGTTTGGGTCAATTACTGAACGCTCACCCTTGCAAACATACGCATCTTTGCTGTTGTTCTCTCCGCTCGCAAGCAAAGTTCGGCAAAGGTTTTGGAATGAACGCTTGCCAGCCTCCAGCCACGTCCAGGGTGTCAAGTCCAACTGGGATGCACGTTTGCAGACGTTTGAGGGTCATAGTAATTCTGTCTTCAGCCTCTCTTTTTCGCCAGACGGCAAGTTCCTAGCATCGGCATCGGGCGATAAGACGGTAAGCTTATGGAACACAGCAACCGGCATTAATCTGGTGACATTTGATTGCCCTCGTCCCCAAACCGCTGTACTCTTCTCGCCTAATGGGGCGCTTTTAGCATCAGGAGCTGACGACCAAACAATCCATGTCTGGGACATGGTGACTTGGACGCGAATGCACATGCTCGAGCTTTACAATACCCCTTTCGAAGCATTCGCCTTCACGCCAGATAGCCAGTCTCTTGTAACAGCAGATTTTGACGGTTCAATCTGTTTCTGGAGCCCGAAGACCGGTGTACACCAGAAGACGGTCATCTATCCCCAAATCTCGGCTGATATCTCAGCAACTGCTTTCTCATCCAATGGCCAGCTTGCGGCATCGGCCTTTAAAGATGGGACAATTCGTCTTTGGATCTTGGCGAGTGGCACTACGCAGCATCTATTGAAGAGTCACAGCGCGTATATCAGAACTATCGTATTTTCACCCAATGGTCAGTTCATGGTGTCTATATCAAAGAATCGTATACTTTGCCTCTGGAACGCAGTGACTGGGGCACAAGTGCATATCTTTAGCCATGAAAGTCTAGTTGATAGGGTCGTTTTCTCTCCCGATTCGATACTCTTAGCGGTCATGATGCACAGGGAGGGAAAAATCTGCATCTGGAACATAACGACTAGCACACATGAGGACATCTTTTTAGGTCATTTCGGCGGTGGTGTTACATTCAGTGCTGACAGCCAGTCTCTCGCTGTATCCAGGGATATAACGATCGGGCTTTGGGAAATAGCGACACTCACGAGGCAACCAATTTCCGAGGGACATAGCAATGTTGTTCGGGAAGTTATCTTTTCTCCCAACGGCAAGACTGTAGCATCAGCATCGGAGGACTCAACCGTCCGGCTTTGGGATGCAGTCACAGGCTTATGTCAGAGGACACTCGGAAGTCACACTCCATTTGTTTTACATATGTCTTTTTCGTCCGACAACAAGCTCTTAGCATCGGCATCCGATGACGCGGTCAGGGTCTGGGATATAGAGACTGGTAAACAAGTGCAGAGCCACGGAAGGAATTTAGTTTGGGCTGTCACTTATTCAACGGATGGCAAACTTGTAGCATTTGAATCTTCCAACGCGATCAAGCTTCATAATGCACGAACGGGTTCCTACATCAATACACTTCAGGATGATACTGACACTATTGATGCAATCTCTTTTTCGCCCAACAATGAGATCCTGGCATCATGGTACAGTGGTGGGACAATCAGGCTCTGGAACACAAAGACAGGCGCGGTACAGCGCGTGATTGAAACGAATATTGGCTGGGAACTTATGCTCGTCTTTTCGCCGGATAGTCAAGGCATAGCAACTCTAGACCATGAAAACATAGTTTGGTGGGATGTAGAGACCGGTGTTCGCCGACAGACATTCGAGATCGGAGAGCATGTCACCCATTTCGCTTTCTCGCCCGATACAAAGCTTCTAGCAGTGGTCGTAGAAGATGATTTGACGTTCTCAGGCAAGATTGGTATCTGGGACGTAACGACATGCCAATGCAATCAGACACTCCATGGCTATGAAGGACTTGCTACAGAAATCACTTTCTCGCCCAATAACCAGTTTATAGCTGTGGCATCGTGGGATCGCACCGCCCGTTTTTGGAACGCAGGCTCATTTGCATTCATAAGGACCTTGGCTGGCCATGATGATACAGTCACAACAATTAGGTTCTCGTCTGATGAGCAGATTACAGCCACAGCATCACTTGACAAGACGGTCCGGCTCTGGGAGACAACCACTGGCATACATCTACAGACGGTCCAGTACGATACAGGCTTCTTAAGAGAGATCTCCTTCGCACATCACCGACTGGTAGTATCCGTGTCCGATAACGACCTGAATGGCCTCTGGGGCGTTTGGAACAAACCAGAAGTTTTGAGGGATTATACCTACCCTATTAGAGCTACACATCAAACAGCCGCTCTAGAAGCTACGTTTTGTGAGATCAGTCTCAGCGTAGACAGGACTTGGATCACCAAGAATTCTGAAAAGATAGTAAGGCTTCCTGCTGAATACAGACCTTCAAGGGGGTATGAGACAAAACCTTGGGCTCGAAGAGGATCAACACTTTTCATTGGATGTGATTCAGGTCTAGTTTTTCGATTTCAAGCTTCTTGACTAGCTTAACTTTCCTTACTCTCGTTCACCGTTCCGCTTTTGATATTTGGAAAGTTGTCTTGCAGTGATTGTGTATGAGAAAGCAAGCCAGTCACGAGTACGATCAACTCCTGAGATCAAGCATCAAGGCACAACAACTGTGACTGAAGCAGTCATATCAGCATATTTTTCCTTTAAATTTGCTATCTGAGTCTACAAGAGGTCAAGAGCATCGGTGACTGCACATGTACGTGCTTTGCTGATAAGATTCTTATTGGTAACTCCAGGCATGCGCCATAACAATCCATCGAAACGCCCAAGCCAAACCCATAGCCGTGTCTCTGTAAAACGCCCGAAATGCAACAAATAAAGGCCAAACCCTGCCTATCAAGTCATCATCGCTTCTTACCCAACGCATCAAGCTCGGCCTCAGCATCATCATCAGCCTCACCCAGCTCCTCCTCCGCCCTCGACGCTGTAGGGATCACCAAGGCTCCTCCAGGCCCGGGTCTTGAGTCTACCTTTTCTTTCTTCTTCTCCTCGTCCGCCGCATCCTTCATGATCTCGTCCTCTCCGTCGCGCAGAATCTCGCGGGCCTTCTTGATTTCCCTCTGCTTCTCAAACACCTCTTGGACTTTGCCCAGGAATGCTGGGTTCTTACGGAACGCGAACTCGAAGTCTTCGTACTTGATCTTTTGTCGTCCTGAGTAGTTGGCCGCCCGTGTCGCTTCGAAGGCGATGGATTGCATGAAATCGGTCAGGATCTCGTCGAGAACTCGGACGGTTTCGGGGAGTGGGTTTTGAACATCGCCGTGCGCGTAGAGCAGCTGTGCCACTGGGAGAGAGGAGTCAGTATATGGGAGAAAAGCAAAGATGGAGAGAATTCGGACGTACGCTCTGCGTGGCTAAAGTTCATCTTGCCAACATTCTTGCCGGCACGCGCTCTGGGCTCCATGATGAATGCGGTTACTTGCGCCTTGGGCGCTTTCAACGGGAGAGTATGGAAAGCGGTAGGCTTAATTAAAGCAGGGGGGAAAAGCTACAGAGATGATGTTTTAAAGAAGAAGGTTGCGCAGCCTCGCAGTAGACATGTAGTTGAAATACCGTCCCAAGAAAGATTCAGGGTGCTCAGCGCAGCCTTGCGAGCTGTTGGAGGCTCAGTCCGGGGTGTTCAGTGGGGTCCATAAATTCTGTGGGGGGTTTGATCCCTTAACGCTCAGCAGCGAACAAGACGTCACCCCTTGGAAACACGTCGCGGCTCCGGCGAATCTTTACCCCTAAGCACACTTGTCGCATGTGAGAGAGCAGCGAGGCAAATCATTAAGGCAACGTTGGGCTTAACGACGAAGCATACGAACGCATTGTTCGACCTGAATACATTGTCTACATACGGGACCAGCTTCTCGAGTTGTCAAAATGGTACGCGCACTTGTCCTCCATCGCCAACTCGACATGCTAACAGCCCCTCTAGTCCGCCCTCTTCAACTTCCAGTCCCTCCTACTCGTCCTCCTGCTACTCATCTGCACGAGCGCATACGTCCACCACTTTACGCCAGGCATCATGGACCGAAATAAGAATGGGTACGGCTTGCGACGCTTGAACTTGGGTGCGACGACGCTGACACAGTTGGTAGATTCATGGGTATCTTTTGGAAGTGCGCGAGGATAGGCGAACGATTGAGTCCTTACATAAGTATATGCTGTGTCCTCATGGCCGTAAGTGCTATTGTCTACCAGAGACGTTAAACAAGCTAACCAACGGACGAAGGTTTCTATTCTCCTCAACTGAACCTTACGCTCTCAACGACATGTTTTTGTTTTTAAAGATATCACGACAGGGTAGGAGTTGGACGGGAAGAGAGGAAAAAGAACAACAACGCCGAGTGTTGGCGCTGTCTATCGAGCGCACGAATCCTTCACATCACCATCATGAAATAATTCTTCCTTGCCTTTTTCGCAAGATATGCCTGAATAGCCACGAGCGAACGTACTTGACATCCGAGAGTTTGCTTGCGCTGCATCCATACCCCCCAGGCTCTATCACGCAAACAACCACTTTTGAAACACGGAAGGAAACTTCGACTCAAGTACCTCAGGTGTTTCGTTCATATGCTTCCGGAAAGTACCAATATCACAAGAAGTGCCACAAAGTAACACCATAATGCGATGAGGGCTAAAAGGGGAGAAACACAAAAAGAAACTTGACTTGTATTTGTACCTTGACGGCGCATAACCTAACCTACACGCCACTCAGACTGTGAGTTGACTGCACACAAGCCGACGCACAGATGTCACAGACATGTCTATCTATGTGATATTGGGGGACAAGGGCGGTGTTGGTTCCGAAGACTATCATGCCTCCTGTCTCTAGTCTCCTATTAGAGGGCATGGAAGCTTAAACAACAGATTATGTAACGGTCACAGCATAATTTCAGAGGTATAAAGCGAAAATATCGAACGAATTCGAACAAATCAAGCCTCCGTGTACTGTGTACCCAATGCGTATCCGCGAAAAGCATGTAAGAGGCCACATGCGGTTCATATCATTTGCACATTGACAGTGATGAGACTGCAAGGTGCATACCGAACCGCCATTCTCATTTATAGCCGGCCGGCGATTGCTCTGAACCATGTATTAAAAAGCAAAAGTGCTGCAAATCGACGTAGAAAAAGAAACGCGAGACAACAGTATGAGAATCTGGGGTCAGATACGGGGACCAAGGGTCAATTGGCGTGATGCGAATAGGTCGTGGTCCTGTTTGTTGGGATCCCTTCAGTCGCGTTGAGACCTGCCACTCCCATTGTCATATAGTTAGACCAGCACTCACTGGACTGGCATGTCGGGTTAGCAGCAAACGATTCAAGGCAAAGAAGATAGTGGTAAGACACAGAGAATGAGATGTTACCATCCTTCCACCTTGGTAGCACACACTTACAAGGCTGCCCATCATCAATAAGTACTGTGCTGTAGTCATCAGCACAACCCGACGCTGTGATTGTGTAGGTAGTGTGCCTGGTGTGCGACAGAGGCGTAGGTAATTCTCGCATGAATATGATTGCACACCGGGCACGGTTGTCCACATGGCACATGCGCACACCTACAATACAGTACATAAGTAGACATGTCGCATAACAAAACAGAGCAAATCAAAATAAATTGATGGTATGGTCAGTGGTGTGCGTGCGCTGACCGAGTATGCATCAAAACCGCCATGCCCTGTACCAACTCTTGGCCCTAAGGTCAATAATACCAGTCACTATCGCCGTGCCGTGGATCTGTTCCGGCCCCGAGCGTCCAGCCCCGACCTCGGCCTGAAGCTTGAGGTGGCCCCCAGTCTGACTCGCTGCAACACCACCTACTTGATCCGTAAAATGAGCTGCAGTTCGGGTGGAGGTGAAACCACCACAATGCCTTTGAAGTGAAACTCCAGTGTTAAAGCTAAGCGCCTTCAAGTATAGGTCTGGAGATGAGGAGACTCCTAATAAAGGGGGATCTGGCACCGATATGCGAAACGAGGGTGACGGTGATTACAAAAGTTGACAGGAAGGATCTTTGGTGTGGTTGGTGTAGTCAATCCGCCAGTTGTATGTATGGATGCAAGCACTGCGTATGCAAGGCAAATCTAGGTGATTCGAGACGGTGATAAGACATCCACTGAGAGGGAGGGTTTCTTCTTCCCGACTCCCGAGTACCTACAGTAGCCAAGCACCAAGTCGGGGATCAGGGAGTCAGGCCAGGGACTAGAACCGAGTGGACTGAGTGGCAACAGCCTGTCCCTGATTCAAACCATCATCTCGGTCTCTTCGCCCTGCTTCTCGCGCTCACTCTGACTTTGATGGGCATCGTGGGCTGGGAGACCAACATGCCTCGTAAAGAAAATACCAAAGGTAATGGCCGGACCAGTAAGCTCAATCACACCAGTGCAAAGTCAATGAATCGTTCGCTGGCTTTAGGGTTAGAGAGTTCTTCACCTTGCATGGCACTATTGCCTATGCCGTCCCGGCTGGTCTCGTTCCCAAAAAGTTGGCCATCATTTTTGGGTTTTGTTAATTCAAAGAGTTTGTGACGACGAGGAACAAACAACCTTTATGTTAGTCTAGTCACTGGTCATTTTTCTCACTCGCGTGATCGTCTGTCAAAAGCATTTGTCAAGCCGGCTTGGCTGCTTGCGGTCACACAGACTAGGACAAATAGATCGTGTCTCGCGAGTCCAAGTGCTGGGAAAGTTTCTGTTGTCGTTCCGAGTGATTCTGAGGTAATCATCGTTTCTGGCGTTTCGGCGGTGGCAGCCTCGCCGTGTCCGAAGTAGCGGTGGTTTCCGACCTTGACCTGGCTACCTTGACAGACGGAACGGGACACAAGGATCCCGCCGCATGGACAAAATGAGCTAAACATGGGTTTGAGGCGAAACGGCTGATGATGGATGACTTTGACTCGGATCTCCATGAAGAAACAGAGTTGCGCTCACGAGGAGCATTCCAATAAGAGGCGGCTTCTCCGATTCGAGTTTGGCGTTGAAACCAATTACTAAGATTTAAGATCAGCCATGTGGAAATGAACAGAGCATGGTCGTTACACTGATGTTGGTGTTATTGATTGATTGAACGACACTTTTGCTTCTTGACCATTCGGCAGACAAGTTGCGGTTTGTGGACAACGAGAGGTGCAATCAAGTTAGCCACATCTTGCTATTGTGACATTGTTGTGGCTGTGGCTGTCACTGCGACTACGTCTACAGCGGTGAAAGAATCTCATCCGTTTCCATAGCTTTGCAGCATCTTGGGCAGAATAGCATTGCAGCCAAGTTTTGGGCTGTTTCTCAAACATAGATGCATTGATGCGTTGGCCACTTCGTGTCCTAGCGGATGGTGATGTGGTTCCACACCGATGGTGTTTTGTGACTTATCTTGATGTGGATGAGATGGAGCCTTGTTGTTGTCAGTCCTGACTCATAAAGAGCTTTGAATGAGTGTGGGCAATAGCAGCCCAAGCGTGAGCTAGACGAGACACGAGGCCCAAAACCTAGGGCCTCAGTTTCCGGCGAGTATACGGAGCAGTTTGGACAATATACGAGACAGGGCTGGCTTATTCTGTCGAGAGATGAACCGATGGTGTCTTCTGAACTGACGCACGCTCCCTGTTCTCCCTTGTCAGGCCAGGGCTCGACGAGTTCCACCTCAAGATCTTGCTGCCAAACACACCACCACGACACCACTACCATCTGACGCTTCTGTGCTTTTGAGGTCTGTACGCATGGGTGACTGGCAGAGGCTTGCGGCTCGGTCTGAAACTCTGGATTAAATGGTCGAAGGCTCGAAGCTTGGGCTGACCCTGGCTTGTTTGCCCTGGAGAACGCTCGCCGTTCGGGTCGTTATATCCAAGGTCCTGACAATATCATTCTGAACATCCACCAATCCAATTCAAGGTAACAAATGCTCAGCGATGCCGAGGCTGCTGTACACCATTCCATCGATACACTATAGTGTACATGGGCCATGCTTGCACTGTGCGCCGTACCGGGTACTAAGAAGAGATTAGACATCCGTAGACAGAAGCGCCATCCCAGTACCACCAGGCTGGGATGCACTATCAGTGGCGTTGACCAATTGGCGAGACCGAAATCAGGAAAATGGACAGCAACCTCATATTCACATCCACCCACGAACGTCTTGGCAAACTTTGCGTTCTGCGCGAGACCGCATCGCAGAATGGCCCGACTTTATGTGTCGACTCAAGTCATCGCTCCTCGACCGTCATGGTGATATAATATAATTATGTGCTGTGCTCCCCTCTTGTCATTCTATCCGTGGCGAGGCACAAGCGTCCCGGAGGAAGAAGGATTTCTGACAAACAGTCAACTCCAAAAAGACATACGGCATTTGTAGTGGCGGCGGAAGACGGCATGGGCGCATACCTTCAGTATGAGAAATCTCTTTTTGATCGAGGCTCATCGGCATGCATTGCATCATCGCCACGAACACTGCCACAAGAAGCATGATCTTTGCATTCTCGTTCATTTCTCAGTCAGCACCGAAACTCTCTGACCAGCAAGAGTTGCAGGTTGATTCGTAGTGCCCGAAGCTGGGGCGGCTCATTAGTCGTGCGCTCGACTCCGCTGTAATCTGCACGCTTCTGGTCCGTTTCTAGATCAGCGGCGTCGGATGGATCTTTCTGTGGTCCCCGAGGGAGTGTTGACTAGTGCGATGACGATGGTCCCCAGTCCCCTACTCCCTAGAGCCTGGAGGGAGAGCCCTTGGGCCCCTAGGCCCTTGAGTTTCGGGGCTTGGGGCTGTCCATTTCTGGCCCCTTGGAATCGATGGGCGAATCGGCGGGTCGAGTTTGTCTATCCCTGGCCTGTTTGGGTCGAATGTTCCTGGGACTCGATCCGCCTTCGGCAAGTGCGAGTCTACCCTGCTAAACCTGCTTTGTTTATTTTTGTTAATGCTGATGTTGATATTGATGTTGGAACAGTTGGAAGTTGGGACTCCCTGCATCTGTCTCCCATGACTTTTATTTCCGCGAGATGGGAACTTGTGAGTTGGTTGATGGTATCTTCTGTTGGCCTTTAATGGGTCCCGGGGCTTATGTGGAAGGCGGGAAGGAAAGTATCTTGCCTTCCATAACATAATTTATGCCTTTGGGAAAGAACCGACCACTTCTTACAACTTACCAACTGCCAACCGCCAACAGCCAACAGCCAACAGTCACTGCTAAAATCGACCATCCCATCTGCCCATCTCCATCTTCATCTCCATCTCCTCCCGCGGATCCCAAATAACATCCATGGCAAGCCCACTTGCTCCATCAAATGATATGGATCACGCACTGTATTAGAAGAGCATCTAGAGCGCTTCTCCAACAAATATGTGGGGCCATCATACGTCGCTGCGCTACGCTACCTTATGCTACAGTCTGTACGGAGTACAGGCTATGGATACAGCACCTACCTTGCCATGCTACCTTACTATACCAACACTTCTCGTCATAACGGTAGCTTAGTAGCTATCGCCAGCTGCGTATCTTTGTTGGGGGCGACAAGCATTGAACAGATCAACAGAACATACAGTAGTCTACTGTACTAACTATATCTGCCACTTACGGGCGAGGAAGAGTCAATAGACAAAGAAAAGAAAAAACCAAACTTGGTGCGCGCCCCTCGTGATGCCCTTGGACCGAGTCAAGTAGCGTCTGACCTTCTGCTTCCCTACTCATCTAACAGAGACGAGAAAGGAAAGCAACGCAATATCATACCGGCAATATGGCTCAGATTCAAATGCCGGAGGGTCACGCTGTCACTGCAGTGTTAAGATTACCTCGCACTCCCTACCCTCACCAGCATGCCATAGGACTCTCTGCCTTTGGTCTTTGGTTTATTACCAGAGTGGTGGTTGTTATTCCATCTCACCCGCAGCTGAGGGTCTCAGATCCCATTGATTTGCTCTTAAAGGCGAGAGGTGATACTTATTGCATCCCCGGAAACCTTGTGTTGACTTTCTGCTAGATTCCAGGGGCGAGTGCCTTCTCTGGGTTCGTTGCAGCCAACAAACTGCCCGCCAGGTACCGCCAGGTATCTGAGTGGACCACAACTACACGCACGCCCCCCCATGAGCTCTGGACACATGTACGAGGACCTCCCATGGCTGAAGAAAAACATGGACTGCAGCGAGTTAGCCGAATTTGCCTCTGGTATCGTTTTTATGCTCCACCCCATGTCGAACCCACCGCTCTTAAGGAGGATGCCACGAGATTTGATTTGAGGCTGCTTATAGCGCTTCACCGGAGGGGAGAGACCTTGTCGTAGTATGTGAATGCTTGACTCAAAATAATACTTTGTTGCTAGACTGTGTGTGGGTGGTGGCCCAAGTAGACCAGGGAGTGCCACTCAAACGTATATCCCAGTCTCCCATCGCCAGTATCCCCTTTTCTTTCCCGTCTCCCTTCTTGCTATTTCTGTTTCTTAATTCTGTCTCTCTCATCAAACATATCTATCCTTGTTATATGCTTCAACATACACTTGCTCTTCCTCAAGTCTTTGTTTTGTTCGTTTTATAGATCATCGTCAACCTGCACTTGCTCTCACATGCCCTGACTCGCTTGGAACAGCAATCACCCGTGAAAAGAAAACGACATTAAATTACAACAGAAAAGAGCTGTAAGGCAACATACCGAGGGAACGTACGTTCGGAACGAAGGAGGAAAGGGTATAACCAATACTGTCACACAACCGCACTATCAGCACACACAAACATACATCGTCCGCTCTGCAGGCTCGTCCGGATCCTTGTAAGTCGACCACTCAATCTCAACATCATCCTTGGCCCACGACTTGCTCGACCTCTATCCTGCCGTCTACCTGTCGACCGGTGTACAACATCTGGCCGATGAGCAGTCCGTAGCCGAGCGTCTGCAACTGACCGTACACTCGTGACTACTCAGAGTGTATCCGTCGAGTTCATATGTCTGCTTTCGATTCTTGGTGTCCCTGTTTTGGCTAATAATCTTTGAATAGTCGGTGATTCTTAAGGAAACTGAATTCCGTTGGTCAGCTTTTGAGCATCAACATCTCGTATCTATTCATCAGCGAACAGCCCAATCGACTAAACCGGGTGATTCGGCAGACGGCAATATGACGGAGGATCAAGGATTTGGAGGTCCGGTTGAGCGATCGAGGCGGAGTTTATCGACATCAGGGCCCGGACCTAATGGCGAAGGCGAAACGAGGCCTGAGAAGGAGACTACCAGAAAACCATCAACAGACGAAAAGGAGGATATCACACAATCATCACAGGTCTCACCTCGTGGGTATAGCAGCGCCCCCAACGCATCAGCACCAGTGACAGCGCCGCTCTCGCGAAATCCCTCCGAAATATCGACAGTATCAACCACATCCAGCCCGGGACCTGAAAGCCGGAGGTCCCCTGCCCCGTGTCAACCTCTTGAGCCTCCAGTTACAAAATCCAGTCTCGGCGAACTCGAGGTTTCCAAAATCATCAACAATCCGAAGTTGAGACACGATATCAACTTTGACCCGGAGCTCCATTTCCGACCCAACGTCGAGGGCGACAAAGGCCGAAGAAAGCATGATCGAGCAAGCATCTTCTGGACAACACTGAAGGAAGAGCTCGTTGAGTTTATTGTGGACCGAGAAAGCTTCTACGCAAAGCATGGCACAGGCGATGACTGGTGCTTGCCAAAGCTCCTAAAGTCTGTGAAAGAGATCATACAAACCTTGGTGCCACAGCGTGATCGTCAATTTCTTGACGAAGGCCTGAACGTGGAGCTTTTGATGCAGCAGTTTCACCGTGGTATTGCTGATTTGGAGAAGCTTGCTTTGTGGCTTTCACAGATCCTCAAATCTCATTGCGCACCCATGAGAGATGAATGGGTTGACTCCATGTACAAGCAGCTCAGCAATGGTAACAGCAACAACGACGTTGAAGAGCTTGTCGATGGTATGAGAAGTTTGCTCAGTGTCTTGGAGGCAATGAAATTGGATGTTGCCAACCACCAAATTCGCTGCCTCCGGCCTGCTCTGATTGAAGAGACAACAGCTTTCGAACAAAAGTTCCTGATGAAGAAGCTACGGAATCGCAAGATGGATATTGGGGACGCAAAGCCATGGTATCAAGAGGCTGCTCGAACATATCCTAGCGGTTCTGGAAAGACGTCCTCTCACTTTGGCGAGATGGGTATCTTCTTCGAAGGACTTTCACGATCAATGCTACCTTCTGCTGGCGAGAAGCCCTTACCTGGCACATTCTTCTTCGACGAGGACCGCCTTGGACGTGTGCGGTCTGATATCCTGGATGCTATCAACTTGGATGTCTGTATGCGCATGTACGAGGACCTCGAACGGCTCACCAAGCTCAGCTCTCCTCCCGCTTATGTCAACGCTCTTTCCGATGATCATGTATTCAACTTCAACACTCCCCCAAGCTCAAGCCCCAGCCCAAGCTCAGGCTCGCGACCGTCGAGTGTTTCACTGAGCTACGCAGACTCGGCTTCATCGTCACCAAGATCGTCTATGGTCCTCCCCTCATACCTTAGCTCGGACACCAACGAGTCCAAGACAAGAGCTCGAAATCTTCGCGAAACCCTAGTAGCTCTGCTCCAACAAGCACCTCCCGACCTGCACTATCACGAACGATGGCGAGCAATGGCCCAGTCTCTGGCTCTCCAGATCTTTCGATTCACCGATGCACCCAAGGACATGCTCATTCCCTTCGAAGAGAAGCTCACCGAGAATGTATCCAGCATCTCTTCACCCATTTACCAAGAGATGGAGGAGGCATATCACATGCGACTGGTCAACGAGCTCGCCACGCGTGTACGCTACTTCAAGGCCCTCTCAGGTGTTTGCTTATTCTCGATCGCTACGGGTAACCGTGTACCGGCAAGCAGCCGTAGTCTGGATACAGGAAGAGATCGGGATCTGGATGCAGCCATCCGCACGGGTCAGCAGGAGGGTGGCATCGAAGATATTGCCACTCGTGTCGCCCATGTAGGTGTTGTCCACTGGAGGATATGGGCTCGCATGGCATATAAGGACGACGACGACATGTCTCTGGACTAATCAGTTCCGGCTGAGCACAAACATGTATCCTTTCGTACCACCACTTCGTTATACCCACACTTACCAATTCTTTTTAATGTCGATACATGGTCGTTTACGCAACACCCGGTCTAGCTTCTGCATGCAACACATACGATTGGGACTCGAGATGCATCACTGGCTGGGCCGTGAAACTAGCTTGTCTTTATTGGGGATATATCGGTCGGCGGCTCTGCATTTACTCTGGGTTTTACTGCATCTTGCACGTTGTTGAACAGCCATGGCTGCTTACTCATTGCTCATCTTCTTTGTCTCTCTGCGGAGTTGTCTGGGGGTTTAGGGAATATAAGCCCCCCATTTTCGGTATAATGGGCGCTTTAGGTGTTTTGCATTAGGGCGGTCGAATCATGCTCCAGTTGAGGTATCACAAAGGTCATACGGCCAAGCACATGAGTTTTTTTTGCTTTTACGCTGCACAAACATGTGCACAGCTCTTGCATATAGAACGGGCGGACTCATTTGATCTCCTTTATTGGATATTTACTCTGGATATACATATATTCGCGGCGCATTGATGGGTATTAGATTAGACAGAGGACTATTAGAAGAGACTTTACTTGTTCTACACTAATTAGTTCCCATGTGCTTGTGACTGGTTATCTGTCTGTTGTTTAGTGACTGCAGCTACACTCATCAAGACCTGATGGATTGTTACACCAAACTGCTGTGTAAGTAGGCGATTGATTAGTACTTGATTGTTCCTGGCCAAGTACCTATAGCAAATAGTTCTTGCTAACTATCATTCCCTTGGACCATTCTAGTGTCTCAGTGGATCGAAGTCTCGGTTAAAGACTGATACTAAAGGCCACCTGATGATCAACGTGTGACTATCGGCGTGTGACTAGGACGTAGACGCGTAACAAACAGTATTCTCCAACATTCCGAAACTCGAGGCAATGCAGCACCCGTCGACTTGTTTTAACAGCGTTAACAGTAGCCCTCCGTCTACTGGTCAGTGGTTCGATCTCTTCGTTGCGGCCCCAAGAAGCTATCTTGAAGGCTTTACAAGGACTGATAATCCCGAATTCTGGAAATTAACCTATAAACTAATATAGCATTCTGACATACTGACTATATTGTGGCTGTGGCGCTTCAAAGTTGTCATTACTCTAGCAATTATCTACATATCATGCCCCATTCAAGTGCTTCGAACTTCGTCATCAACACCACGAAACGTAAAGTGGAGGTTTGTGTCCAGGAGTCCAGAGCTCCAGCTGCAATTCTTCAACTGGAGAGGTCTCCCCTCCAAATCTTGAAGATAACCGCCTTGCTGATATATGCCATTGACGCCATTGCCTATTCTAGGCTATCTGCTACTGGATATACAGCCTCGTAACCCATATGTTGTTGTGGAAATGCATGCTCAGGCATACTTACTTGATTCTTCAGGAGATATGGAGCAAAATCATTGAAAGCCAGATGATATTGCAACTCCTCAATATGATGACAACGACATCGTGACCAACAACATGGTGAACGAGTGCACCAAACTTAACATTTTGTTGAGTGACGACAGCTTGGAGCAACAACACGGCCACAGAGTATATAGTACATATTTTCTTCAGCTCTTGCACCACTGCAAGCCCAACGCTCAAAAAACACAGTTAAAGTCTGTAGAACACATCGTTTGAACCGGGTCCTAGACTTTCCATCATCCATTGACCAGTGTCCCCTTATTTTCTTGCTCTTGGCGATCTGGAATCGTTGTTTTATCCATCACATAAACTCCTCAGGTATACACCGCGCGACTAACTAACTGCAAGATTTACTCCAAGCCCAAAGATACGGATGAGATCAGCTGAATCGATCTCACTCGACTCGTTTCCCAACAAGGCTTGCCTCCCAAACGTAGAAGCAGTAAATAACAGCAGCAAAAGGATACATTACTATACATCGTAAGCCATTCGCCATTTCGGTCTCGTTCTCCTGCTCGCCCTCAAAGCTTGATTATCAAGCTGTCTTAACGTTGACTCATCGAGGACTTAGCGGTGCTTTGCTTGGTGCCCCATTCTGCTTTAGTTTAGCAAGCTCTTCTTCAAGCTGGCGTGTGCGGGCACGCTCCTCCTATTGACACCTGTTAGCATCTTCATCGGGCATAGTGTGAACATGAGATTGAAACCTACCCGAATGTTCTCTTGGAACTTCTTCCTTTCCTCACGCATGGTGGCCCTGAACTGCTCGCTCAGCATCGAGGCGCCTCTACCGACACCTCCGTTTGGTGGGATTGCCTTGAGACGCTCGCCATCAAGCTCTTCCTGCAGCTGAGCGATATGCTCCCGGGCCTTCTCCATATCTGCTTCCAGTCTCTGACGCAGCTTCGTCACCTCTGCCTCGACAGTTCTCTTGGACGATTGAACATCCTGAAGCTTGTTCTCGAGCTCAATCTTCTCGCGTTCAGCGGCAAGGGTCTCCTTTGTGACATCCTCCAGCTCTTGGACAGTTCCGGCCAGCTCCTTCTTTAACCTCGTGACATGGTTCTGAAGCTTCATCACCTCACCGCTGGTCTTGATAGCTGCGACGTCGGCAGCCCTCTCTGCACGGGTTCCATAAGCACCGTCCAGCTCCGCCTGGGCAATGGTGAGCTCCGTCTTCATCTCCACCATATTCATGTTGAGAAGGTCAAGCTCATCTTCCTTCTCCTTGAGCATCTTCTTCTTAGTTAATAACTCCTCCTTCTGACCGTCCACTCGTTGCTGCAGAGACCTGGCATTCTCCTCCGCCATTTCCCTAGATCGGTTTACCTCGTCGAGCTGCGCGTTAAGAGCATCGATCACCGAGTCGACACCAGTCAACTGGCTACGGGTGTTGTCGCTAGAGGACTCGGCAGCAACCAGTCTGTCTTCGAGTTGTTTGATGTCAGCCTCAAGAGCTGCGATCTTGCTGTTTCGTTCCTCGAGCTGACCCTGAGCGGCCCCAGCAGCTCCAGCAGCGCCTGCCAGATCTGCCTGAAGAAGTTCCATGTCGGACTCGAGACGGGCGACCTTTGCATTTCGTTCCTCCAGGCGAGCTTCAATGTCATTGGTCTTCTCCAACTCGGTTTTGAGGGTAGCAATCGTAGCACTATGCACCTCAACCTGATCCCGGAGGGTATTAGCTTCTTGAAGCTCGGTGTGAAGAGCGGCGATCTTGGCGTCACGCTCTTCAACCTGAATATGAACAGCATTGGCCTGTTCAAGCTCGGCCTGGAGTGCAGCAATTCTCTTGTTACTCTCCTCAATCTCACCCTGAGCCGTCTCAAGGGAGTCTAATTCTGATTGCAGGGCGGTGATCTTGCTATCACGATCCTGGAGCTGGGATTGTGCGGCAGCCGCTGCAGCAGCCGCACCGGCGAGGTCGGACTGGAGACGTTTTACATCAGCCTCCAGCTCGTCGATCTTTTTGGCGCTTCCCTCGGATTCACCCCGCGATGAACCAATGTTGTTCGCAACAGTACGGGTGCCTTCGAGTTCCTCCAGGGTCTCTGTGAGCATGGTCTGAGCAGTCATGACGTCCCTCTCAGCGCGAGCCAACAATATTTGCGTCTCGTCCAGCTCTTCCTGTTTTCTTGCTAGTTCTTCGTCCTTCTCGGCATCTGACTTATTATTCAGCTCTCGCTGTTGCTTAATCTGCCGCTGAAGTACCGACTTCTGGTTCTTGAGCGTAGTGGCCTGAGAGTATAGCCACTGGACACGATTGGAGAATCCAGGAAGACTGAATGCCTCGTCGATATCGAATTCGTCATCGGAAATCTCTTCGTCTTCGTAGCCCCTGTCCATGCGGGCTCTTCTTCGTTCCTCCTTCTCTTGCTTGATCTTGGAGAAACCTGTTTGCATCATGTTCCACAAGTTCATCAATATTCTCTCCACCTGTTCACCGTCTTGCTTCTCTGGTGGACCTGCCTGAGCCAACTGCACAGCACGTTCCAGCTCAGAGTCGGCAGCGCGTAATGAGTCCTCGAGATAGTCGAGCTTCGCATCGATACTGTCTTGGGCAGAATCAGGTGCCACCGGGTAGCCAGGATCCACAGTCAAGAGTAGACCTCGAACTTGTTGGTTCAAAGATTCGATGCGCTTGTCGATGGAGCTGTCAACCTTGCCATGTTCACCAGAAGACTCTTGTTCCACCTCGATAGCATTCAGGCCCATCTCAAGGTAATCCATCTGGTTGTTGAGAAGCTCTCCGGGCTTCATTCCTGGAACTCCAAATGGAGGATCGTAGTAGTCTTCATTCTTTGAGGGGTTGAAGCGAACAATAGCGTCCCGCAGTGAGCCATTCAGGTTTTCGAGCCGGGCCTCCATCTCTGTTATTGACTGAACCAAGGAATTTGTTTGTCCCTTCAAGTGTAGGTTTTCATCTTTCATCTTCCCCATTTCATCCTTAAGCTGACTGTTCTGTTCTCGAATTGGCGATTTGAGAGGTATCTCAATAGGCTGTTGGCGAGGCTGTCCCCTGGCTGAAACCCCGTTCGCTTGGTCATGAAAATCATTTTCGGTAAAGTAGATACCATCTCCGTGGCGATCCATGCTATTGCGCGTATACGTATATAGGCTCTCTGGGCTTCCGGGCATGCCATTAAGTGGTTGAAGCGGCGGGGTCGCGTCCTTCTTCTTATTTGAGACCTTGTGAGTCAATTGGAGAATACCAGCAGTGTGTTCCAGTAGGCGTCGCTGAGGCTCCATAAGCCGTTTCTCGAGATTGAACAGCTCCGCAGCCAGTTCTTCGCATTTCCGTTCGCTTGCCTGTCTTTCAGCCTCGGCTTCCTTTGCGCGGGCGTGATCGCCACTATTACGGCCTAGCAAACTCCTTCGCCTCCCATCCGGTTTTCCAGGGTTATATAATCTCGCCATGGAAATTGCTGCATCTCGGTATTTTGACTGGATGGTCAGGTTCTGCCGCGTCGACTCCACGCGCTGTGACAGGGACTGGCTCTGCTTCTTGAGATCGTCCACCTCTTCTTGCGACAATATTTCAAATTCCTTGCTGTCAGAGAGGGCGGTTTCGGTGAGGAGATGCACCTGGATTGGGTCTTTGAGGTCGACGAGTGCGGAACTTTGTGGTCGATCGGGGTTCATCTGCACATGACATAGTTAGAAGCTGCGACAATAAATTCTACCTCGGTGGGAAAGCATACCGGATTATAAAGAGCATGTTCCTTCTCGAAGCCGGTCATTATGTCGCTGCGATAACCTTCGACAAGTGTCTTGCCGCGAGGACTGAGAGCCGGGGGTGACATCCTGTTAGAGTCATACCCATATGGGCTGCCCTCTCGCGCGTATGCACTCATGGTTTCGACGAGCTGACAATCGCGTTGTACAGGTTATAAGAACATGAGGTAAAAGTCGGACGGAGTTGTTGGTCGAAATATCACAGCAGCGCCATAAAGTGTGAGGGGCTGGCCAGTATCGAGAAGAGTCTTGACAGGTAATTAACCAGCCGCCGCGTCGCTTGGGCGAAGCTGGGAATAAGATTAGATTAGTCGTAGCAAAAGAGCGTCGCTGTCAGGCACAGCTGAGGCTGGAGGATCGCGAGAAGTCGAGAACAATCCTACAAGAGGCGCTCAGTAGGTACCGCAGAAAATCCGGCCCAAAAGTTGTGAGAACGATCCAAATGCTGGGGATGGAAAAGGAGAGGTCGGGATCAACCAAGAGGAAAAGGAGGCCCATCGACAACCCAAAGGGTAACTTAAGTTAAGTTATCGAGTGGGACCCTTGTGAAGAACTCCACTGAAAGTTGGATTACAGCAGCTGGGCTTAGGGGTCTAACCGAGTCAGGTAGGCAGGTACGTATTGTACCTGCGTAGATCCGTCAAAACGTGCCAATGTATTTCAATTTCCAGGGGTGTTGCGCCGGCTGCGGCAAGGCACAGGAGGGGCGCACCCGCATTTGCTCGAGAATGGGTCTTACCGCTTTGGAGATGACGCTGGCACTAGTCTTTATTGAGCTGATAGCTCTTTGATGGTGCACCAGTAGGAATGAGTCTTTGTTTCGAACATTCACTTGTAAGAGAGCAAATACTTGCTTTTTTGTTTATATGTGCGCGACTATGATTACACTTAAGAGACGGCCCTGGTTTGTCGGAAATCCTTTATTGTTATTTTTAGGTGCCAATGCTTCCTTGAAACGGTGACATACCACGGTGTTGCGTACCATTATCAATGGCTGCGCCGATGTTCCACGCAGTAATGCTGACTGTTTGATAGATGGTGGCTGACAACACCATGGGTCAGGATGATGCTAGTCTTTTCCTTCACCGCACGGAACTCCGTTAGTTTTGACGCATCAGACGCGCATATCGGCATTTCTACATCAAGTTCATTCCTCCACACAAGACTCTTAGGCACTCGAAAGGTATGTCATACGCACGCTGGGCTGAGACAATGCGACGGAGACATCGTTTCGATAAAATTTTGTTCCGCAATTCTTCGGAAAACAGAAGACATGTTGCTGGATTGACTTTTGAAAGGTGGACATCACTATTGTATCGACCACTAAAGGACTTCTCGGACTTGATCCATGATCTGTTGTCCCATAGTTCTCCGGCGCTCTGCTTGACCCTCCGCCAAAGTTTGAGCCCCAGTTGCAGCTCCCGTCGTTGAGTTCTCATCCTCAAGTCGGCGTCTGAGACCTTCAAACTCGGCACTCCGCCTCTGCGAGCTTAGCCCCACAACCCAGCCCGGCACCCGCCAGCGTACGAGAGCAGCCGGAAGCAGCCCTTCCCGCCAAGAGTATCCAACAACCCAGCCAGTGATTGCACCCAAAACTGAACCTGGCCACTGCAGCAGTGCCAGATGTAGAGCAATGGCGTACTTGTAAGATTTGTCGGAGAATGTGAGACCGACGAATGGTCGGTCGGTAGGCGGCGCTTCAGATGTAGCGATCCGATACTTGTACATGTGCGGAACCATGGCATGATACTGAGCCAGGATAGCAAAGATAATGGGAGTCGGCCCAGCCGGGACGTAGTTTAGCCATCCCGCAGTGAGAGGCCGCAGCACAATCGACATGACAGGGGGGATGATTGAGGTGATCAAGAAGGTGATGGTCAAGAAAGACTAACAACAGAGTATTAGCAATGAACAGAAAACATGGAAGATTAGAGAAAGTTACAGCAAACTTGCGTGAACCCCACATACGCTCAACAATGCGGAGGTTGTATAGAGACATGACAGCAAAGAGGACCTCGGTTGAGTTGACATAGCACAGCTGATAGGCTAGAAGCCTCCAGAACTGCCGATAGCGCCATATGTGAACATCAATGAGGATGTAGAAGTAGTGCTTGACGTCGAGAACACTGGCTATTATAGAGCCGGCTGTAAGGGCAACTACACCAAGCCGGGTCACGGGCGCGTTGGTGAAAGACATGATGGCGCAGGGGCTGTAGATGTCGTGATTTATGGTGTCATGCTACTTCTCTTCGTCTGAAGAGAAGAGTCACCGCAGTTATACCAGAAGCAATCGCAGCTCTTCAACTGTTAGAGATTGAGGTTGTGATTTGGTTCAAGCCAACAATAGCCTGTGGTTTGAACACGAATGCAGCTACAGATGAAGCTCTGAGAGCTACATGTGAAAGGTGGCATTTCAATATCACGTGTATGCTCGGGTAATTATGGGTCGACGTGCATTTGCGCTATGAGCCCCGCTGACGTCGTTTTGGTTGACCGTTGTATTGATAGGGATATTTCTCTGTTAGGGAGGCAGATTCTACCTTGAATCGCAACGGTCAAGGCCCGTTGCACAATTGTCTTGAGACTTCTGTTCTGCGCATGCGGCCCGAGCTGTTTGGATTTAGGAAATTCAAGTCAGAAGTCTACATAAGCACAAGCGTGACTACAGAGGACGTCCTGGGTACGAAGGTACTTGCTCACCTAGGTACTCTGTAGGTACTGGACCACATGATTAGCAGAGCTCTGCAGCAGGATTGAGTGTCTCAAAAAGAGCAACTGAAATATAGATTGAATTCCGTGTTTAGTAAGTTAGACGTCGTCTGGGTTAAATACATATTATGCGAGACCATCTGAAAGTTAGACCCCTGCAACATCACGCTCCCAAGCAGCATGACTAGTGCACGTTCTACCTAAACTGCAGTAGGGTTTGGGTATCCGCCAAGCGATACAGAGCCAAATAGCAGAAGATGGTGATTCCCGATATCAATCTTTCGAATTGGTTCAAGTATTCGCGTTTAATTGTCGGTGTATGGAAGGAATTGGACACCTCATACTCGGGAAAAAACACCAAACTTTGAAGTAACCGCTCTTTTCCCCCTCTATCAACCATATGCTACAGCACTCACTCACCTCTATCTTCCATCAACCTCGCCCTCGCCCTCGCCCTCGCACCAAAACCAAACCCTCCACCAGCGGCTCACGCGCCTCCGAATAAGGGCTCTTGACGCTGAAATTGGCGCCGATCAGCTACCAAGACTTCCTCCCACTTCCTCCTCCCCCTCCCCCCCC